>MU855322.1:0-128420 GCA_033296695.1 Staphylotrichum tortipilum | reverse complement strand
CCCCCCCCCGGCACCCGCGCAAGCTCAGCCCCAACCCCAGCCCTCACTCAACCCCGAGACTGCTTACAGCACATGTTGCTACCCGACCCGAGTTTGTTTGAGAAATCTCCGTAGGCAAGCAAGGGGTTGTTGTGGTACGGCTGAAGGACAAACAAGCAAGCGGCTTCTACCTGGAGCCAGCCCTTTCCCGCGTTTTTGGGGTTATCTGCTCCCTCGCTACTTATCAGACTGGGGATGGTATGGTGAAGCCATGGTGAGAGTCAGTCACCCTGACATAGCCACGCATCGTGGGTTTGCCGACTTCTCCGCATTCTTCGAGGATGTGGCTGCTCAGTCTAGACTCTCCATGGAGACTATCCAGCTGGGGATTTTGGAGCAGTGGTGGGACGGAGTCAGCCATGACCAGGCACGATCGCGGGTTTGTCAAGCCACAGGGTTTATTGCCTGGTCCCAAAAAAAGAAGAGACAGTTCGGAGGGAGCTGGTAATGACATCCGTGACTCACATCTGTCTTGCTATCTTGATCGTGAAATCCATCTCTGGAGATGTCGACGGCTGGGTTCCAGCGGGAACCGTCTCTCCCCTGCCCCTTGCTGTCGTCTGCCTACTCCCCAAGCGAGGCTACCGCCTCCGACCTCCGGAGTATTCCGCCAAACAACAATACGTCCGAGAGGTGTCAAAACCGTCCCTCCCAAAACGCCGTGCCACGCTGCCTCCGACCTCTCTCCTACCCCCCAAACCCAAACCAGCCATCGCCAACCCCCAACCACCCCCCGGAAGAAGAAAAAAGACAAAACACCAACCCCACAGAAATCCTACTCCAAAACCAACCACTTCCCCGCCACCGCCCTCGCCCCCTCCACATCCCCCAACAAATAACACAGCGTCCTCACATTAAACGCTGCCTCAACCCTCAAATCCTCGCTCCCCATCCACCCCCCAACGCCCTCCACCCCCTCACCCTCCTCCAAAACCCTCCTATAAAACCCCACCGCCAAATTCCCCAGTCCTACAAGCGAGTAGGCCCTCGCCATATTAAAATGCGCCTCCATCCTCTCCGCCACGCCGCTCCCCTCTCTCAGCCTGTCGTTGTAGTACCGGAAGAGGAACGCAAACCCCTGCGTGAGCAGGTACTGCCGGTTGGTCGCCTGGCGCTTGATGGCGTAGTGGACGTACGCGAGCCCGGTGCTGAGGTTGATGAGCGGGTTCTCCGGGTCGAGGGAGGCGGCGCGCGCGAAGTAGGACAGCGCGTAGGTGTACGAGGTGGTGGTGAAGAGGATGTGCCCGTAGATTGTGAGGAGGGCGACGTCGAGGGCGATCTCGGGGTCGCCTTCGGCGGGGTCGGTGGTGGCGGCGCCGGCCTCCTTGCGCATGACGATGTTGTCCATGGTTTTGATCTGGCGGAGGATGAATTTCTGCGCCGGGCCGGAGGTGTACCATGACACGGGCGTCTGGCAGACGCGGCACATGGCGGCGAACATGCGGTAGGAATCCGTCCCCGGCATGTAGTCGCGCATGAAGTAGCGGGCGATGGCGACGCACGTCTCCTCGTCGCCGGCGTAGACCGCGCACGACGCCCATGCGACGTGGATGAGGAAGGTCGTCTCGGGTGACGTCCACACCACTGAGTCGCGCGCCGCGTGGCAGACCACGTACGCCTCGCGGTGCTGGCCGGCGCGCACGAGCGAGAAGGCGTAGTTGAGGAAGATGTCGAGCCACGCGTCGAAGGCGATGCCGCGGTGCTCCGAGGGGAACTTGAGCGGGAGCCGACCGGCGAGCCCGCCCCCTTCCTGGCCCTCGGCCGGCGCCAGGTTCTGCCGCAACCGCTCCTCCATGGCCGCCAGCTTCATGTTGCGCGCCGGCACCGCCGCCTGCCCCTGCACGCTGCTGGTCGCCGCCGCGTACCCCAGGAACTTGATGTACTTCTCCCACGGGTAGAACTGCTTATACGACCGGAAGTCGTCGACGAGTTGCTTGGCCGCCTGCATCCACATATCCTTGGCCTGCTCGTCGCCGCCGAGCGCCCGGTCTTGCACTTCCTGCAGCCGCTGGAAGTTTTTCGCCGCCTCGGCCGTCATCTCGAGCTCCTGCTGCCGGCGCTTCTCGGCGTTGATCAGCCGGCGAGGCACATAATTGGACTTCCTGTTGGGATCCCTCGGCCTCCGCGGACGAGGCTTACCCTCCCTGGGCTTCCGTGGACCGTACGGCCCGCGCCGCCTCACGACCCCCCCATCGCCCCTCCTCGCCTCGAGGTTCATGGCCTCCCGCACCAGCAGGAAGGCCTCCTCGCGACCCTCCTGCATCTCCTCGCCCTCGTACATGTTGGCAAGCTGGACGCGGGCCTCGATATGGTCCTCGTCCTCCTCGATCGCCGCGATGAAGCACTCCTCGGCCGCAGCCTTCTCCCCGCGCGCCATGTGGTAGCGGCCCTGGCAGACGGAGAAGTCGGCATCGAGAGTGATCTCGCCCGTCGTCGCCGCGATGTGCCGGTACAGGTCGAGAAACCGGATCGCCTCGTCGGGCCGATCGCGGTCCAGCAGCGCAACGCCGATGTCCTTGAGGCAGTCGGGGAAATCCATAAAATTATCCGCCTTCGCCGGGTCGAGCAGCTCCAGATGCAGATTCGCCTCGTACTCCAAACCCAGCTTGCCCCTAAACACGTATAGCTTCGCGCGCAAATCGACCGGCAAGGCCCCGCCATACGCTTCCTGGGGAAACCTCGCGGGCTCAAACCCAGGCACCACCAGCCGTCTGTCATCGCGGATATCCCACTCCCTATCATCGTCCACCCACCCCTCCCAATACCCCTCGTCCCTCCTCCCCAGCAGCCAACGCGAGATCTCCTTCAGCTCGCGGGCACCCTCCTGCCAGTTCTCCAGGATGGTAAAGAACTCGAGGTAGATGCGCAGATCCGACCACTCGAACCAGCCCTCCTCCGCCTCAAACGTGCCCTCCGCCTGCAGATGGTCCACGAGCCGCCTGTACGCGGCGCGCGCGATGTCGGCGCCCTTGCGGCGGTCGCGGATATCCAGCGCGACGTCCGCGATATTCCGCACCGTCCGGATGTTCCATGGGCGGTAGTTGAGCGCCTTCTGGTACTCGGCCAGCGCCTTGCTCGCGTTGCCCTGCATCATGATCACATCCGCGCGGCCGGTGCGCGCGGCGATGTTGGAGCGGTCCGTCTCGAGCGCCTGGGTGTAGCAGGCGTAGGCGCGGCGGAGGACCTCGTCCTTCTCCGGGGTGCCGTCATCGAGGTCCTCGAGGCACTCGAGGGCGTATTCGGCCGTGCTGATCCATTGCGGCACGTCGCGCGGCGTCAGGTGTGCGGCCGAGATGCGGCACCAGATGGCCTGCTCGCGGTTGCCGAGCGTCTCGTGGACCGTGGAGAGTAGCATCCAGGCGTTGAAGACCTCGCTGTTGATGCGGATGATCTCGGAGAGGTGGCGGATGGTCTTGTCGTAGTCCTTCTGCTGGAAGGCCTCGTTGGCGAGCGACATGCGGAACTGGATGTCTGGCGGCAGCTTGGCTGCCTTGCGAGGGCCGAGGGACTTTCGCGGTTTCTTCTTCCGGCCTTGCCCGGCCGCTTTGCGTGGTGGCGGCGGCTGGTAGGGCAGGCCGGCGGCTTCGGCGCGCTGACGGGCGACGAAGGCTTCCTGCTGGAGATCGAACCGCTCGACCTCGGCGCGCAGCTCGAGGGCGTCCGAGTCGGCCGAGATGTCGCTGGCGGCGTCGTCCTCGTCGCCGTCGTCCATGGGGAGGTCCATGTCTGGCGGGCCGGCTTGGTAGAGACTCGGGTCAATCATGTTGAGTGAGAAGCCGGCGCCCGGCGGCCCGTCGATATCCATGGCGCTGTCCATCTTGACTGCTGATGGAGGCCGACCTCCAAGGTCCCAACCAGCCAAACCTAAACTTCCGTCCTCAAACTACCCTCCTCTTTTCCTCCAACCCCCAACCCCCCTCTCCTTCGAGCAAACGAAACCGTCCCTCAGCCGTTGCAGCCCTCTCCAGCCTCCTTCAACCCCCCCCCCAAATGTGGCTTTCCGGTCCTGATTTCAACAGTCGCGCCAGCCAGGTCAGTCCTGAACTGGTCGGTCAGTGTAGTCCAGGCTTGCTAAACCGAGGCAAGCCAGAACAAATGCCGTATTTCTCGGTTAAAAATTCACTGGCTCAACAGACCAGAGGGGGGCAAGTTGTGGTGTCGAAAGTTGTTGAAAGTTGTTGAAAGTTGACAATGAAAGGCGTGGAGTCGGATTGGAGGTTGAAGGTAAAAGGGAAAAGGTGTAAATGCACAGTGCAGGCTGCCAATTCACACTCACACCAACCAGGCTTTCATCTTGGCCTCCAGCTTCCACCATTCCACAATAGATTGCAATACAATCATCAAAGGCATTCTCAATGGGGCTCCCCATTGTCTCCCGTCCTACCCGTCCTATTATCCCATAATTGAATGCCGGCCATATCCCCCGCTTAAACAGCCGGAGTCAAGGGTGGCCGGCCCAGGGCCGAGATTCAGTTTCACACTTCACACATCACACACACATCGTATTCACAACCATTCAAGGAGCAAGAAAAGAATCTCATTGCGAATTATCACACCCAGATCGGCGCCAACACCATCCCGTAAAAGTCCCCCCCCCCGCCCCATCTCTCCTCCCCGCCAAAGCGATCATCAAAACCTAGCTAAATCCTCAGCAAGCAAACAGGATTGCAACCCCAGCCCACCCAAGAACCGGACTGATCTAAGCCCGGCCTCGACGAGCTTCAGATCCCAAGCCCCTCTCTCATCCATCCTCCAAAAAGCTCCAGAGAGCATACCAGCCCGTATCCTCGCAAGCAAGTATGTTGAGCAACGATGCTCCCTAGCAAAAATACTATGCCGTTTCCACATTCCCCCCCTGTGTCCCCCCGTCTATCATCTCACCATCTCATCATGTTCGTTCCGAAGCTGGCAGAGGGCATCTAGCCCAGCTTGCCATCATTTCTCGCCTCTGTTGTTGTGATTCCCAAGTCAGCGGGCCCACTCGTCTCAAACCATGCAGAATCATAGGGTGAAAACAAAAAGAGACCTACCCCGAACCTGTTCAAAAACCTTGAGCATCTTGCGTCTCGCACCCAGCGCATTGACGCCCCGCTCCTCCAGCTGCTTGTCGTCCAGCTCCACCAGGTCCGTCCACTTCATGTCCTTGAGGTTGTCCGTGTACTTGTGCAGCCGCAGGCTCCGCAGCCAGCTCGGAATGTCCTGCAGCAGCGTCGGGTCCGTCGGGTCCTCGGGCGGCTTCGACGTGCCCCGCCGCCCGCGCGGCGACCGCCCCCGCACCATGTCCGAGTGGTCCGAGTGGTACCCCTCGTGGTGCCCGCCCATGCCCATCTGGAACGGCGCCAGGCCCATCGGCGCCAGACCGCTATTCATAAGCGAAGGCGCCCCGTCGTACGCGCTCAGGAACCCGTTGTTCTGTGGCGACGTGAACGCCAGCGCCGGCCCGTAGTTCTGGATCGGCAGGCCCGGCGAGTTGGGCCGCGACCGGTGCGCCGCGAAGCTCAGGTTCTGCGGCTGCTGCAGCGTCATCATCTGCTCCCGGCTCAGCGGCACCCCGTGCTCGCTAACCATGATCGCGCCGGGGATCGAGGGCGCGCCGGGGGACAGCATCGACTGGGTCTGGCCGGGCGCGTCGTTGGAGCGAGCACGCCGGTACTTGCGCACATCGTCCAGCGCGAACCGGTTGTTGACCGTCGAGAGGGCCGCCAGCTTCATGGCCGTAGCATTGGCCACCATGTCGGCGTTGTTGGCCTGCGGCTGGTTGAACGTCGGCACCATCGGCGTGTTGACCATCGAGGCCCAGTTGCCGCTGGCGCCGTACGGGGAAAGAAGGGGAAGGTCTGCCAGCTGCTCGCCCGTCGTCAGCGTCGTCGACTGGATGTTGGTGTTGCCAGTGATCTGAGGCCGCGGGGACCGCAGGGCGCCACTCGAGGGCGGCGGCTGCACAAACTGGCCCATGGGCGGCTGGCCCGACGAGGACCTGGGGCGCGAAGGGTCGGTGGGGCCCCAGGGCGACGCCGGGTTCTGTCCGCTGGGGTCGTCCTTGGGAGCCGAGATCGTCGGCGCCACCAGAGAGCCCCGGTTGTCCACCAAGCTATTTCTAGTCGAGGTGGGCGGGTTGCCCGTCTGCTGGGTGAACTTGGCCTTCTCAGTCGCGATGGCCGCTGCGGCATCGGGGAACATGGCGTTGATGGTCGAGGGGTCGAGGCCCGACTGACGCTTCACGTTCGCACCGGCGCTAGGGCGGGCCAGGGAGTTCCGAGCCGAGTCGACCGTCAGCTTGCTCATAGCATCGCTCAGGCGATTCGACATGGGATCTGCACAACGTCACACATTCGTTAGCTCAAGCCAAAGCAAACACCTTGTACTCCATCAGCACAGGAAGACAAACCCTTGTCAAAGTTTGCGGGCGAAAGCACACCCGACATGGGGTGGTTCTTTCCCATCTGCTGCAGGACCTGGATGAAGAAGCGAATCTGCACCTGGGTGGTCTGCTGGAGCAGGGCATAGAGGGCAGCCGTGCGCTCCGCCTCGCTCAGGACCCGGAACCACTGCTCAATAGCACTCAGTTCGTCCTTGAAGTCCTGGTCGAGGGTAGCGGCCGCCATCTCCTCCAGCGTGGTCTCGTACTGGTCAATGTCGGCGATCCACTGCTGGGCGAGCTTGTCCTGGGGGTCCATGTCGGCGGTGCCCTGGCCCTGGCCCGCCTGCACCTGGCCGTAGAAGTCCGACGAGGGCCGGATGCGGCCGGCGGCGGCCTGCCCGGTCAGGGCGGCCATGTCGGCCGAGGCACGCAGGCTGTGGTTGTTGGCGCCGACGGTACGCGACGAGGGGGGCCGCAGGGAGGAAATGTTAGCGGCCTCGGGCGTGCTGTTGCGGTTGCTCATGATGTTGGACATGTTGAGCATACTCGTTGACGGGGGACCGAGAGCCGGCGTCGGATGGATCGAGTGGCTCGAGGGTTGGCGGTTGTTGTAAGAAGTTTATAAACGAAGGTGGGAAAGAATCAAAGCGTAGGTCGTCTCGATGGGCCGGTGCTAGCTGCCAGGAAAAGCTGAAACAAGGCTCGCGGCTATACAGTGTTAGCTGACGCCGACGACTAGAAGAGGTTTCGTCATTCTGCAGGACTCGGCGTCATGCCATGGAAGGGTGTGCGCATCTTCCCGGACGTACCAGCGGCAGGATATCGCATGCGTGCGTGCGTGTGCCGGGGCGGAGAGTCGGTGTAGTGTGTACTCGTGGGTATTAGGTTCTCGCGGTGGAGTGACTTTCGAAGTCGCTTTGCGGGAGAAGGTGGAGGTGTGTGGTTGAGAGAGACGAAAAGGCGCGGCGGTTTTTCGAACGCTCCTGCAGTAACCCGCTGGCCTCAAAGGAGGATCGAAATTTCGCGCGAGGGAAGAAGGTCACGAAAGGGCACGAGGTTCTATGGGAGGCGGAGAAAGAGGTCAGCAGGAGAAGACCGTGGATAGGCGGGCGTGCATTCGGCAACGCAAGTTCACGGCGCAGGTCGGAGGTGGCAGTGGGGGTCTTTGGTGGAAAGAAAGCAGCCAGCGAAAATGGGTTCACGGGACAGGGTGCCTGTGTTGTCCAGTTTGTCGGGCTGTCGAGGCTGGGAACAAGCAAGACAATGGAAGCCATCGAATGGGGCTGCATCTGCTGCAGGTTTCCTGTCCCCCCTTCCTGCGCAACAGTAGCAGCGCAGAACCTGGATCCATGACGAGGCGAGGCAGCATCGGGCGACGGGGGCGGGGAAGGACAAGCACCACCACAGCAGCACCAGCAAGCAAAGACTTGGACGTACCCATGAAGAAAGCTCCAGACCATTCAGAAAATCCGTGCCGAATCGAATAGGAGGAGAGGAGGAGAGGAGGAGGATGAGGGAGGTTGACTCCAGAGGCCTGAACCAGCAGAAGTCGACAGGTTCGGGGACAAGGGGGTAGGGTAGGGGAGGGAGAAAAAAAGAGACGAGGAAGTTTCCAAGGGTTGTTGGAGAGGGACCCAAGCTGCTGCAACAAAGAAGTGGAAGTTCGAATGGACGGGAGCGACGGAGGGCATGGAGACTTGGCAAAAAGCGGGCCGCATGGAGGGAGGGAGAGATGCCTCCAGTGGCCCCAAGCAGCTGAGGCTGGCCGCTGGCTGGCTGGTTTGGCCTTCTGACTGGGCGGACGTTCTGCTGGGCCACTCCCAAACTGCCCTATGGCTGCCCCCTCCGGTGTACTGCAGTGAGCATTGCCCACCGCCCACCGTTGCTGGCTGCTTCTGGCTGCCACCGTTGGCAAGCAACGTTCAGGAGGCGACTCCACCAGGCGCCGTTTCGAACCACCATCCCCGCCCCGCTTCGCCCAGAGCCAAAAGCACCATGGTACGCAGCGCAACCGAGCGGGAATGGAATCCAGGAGAACGGCCTATGCTCGACGGGATCTCGGGAAACCAGATCCCACCAGAAACTTTCCTTTCCTCTATCTCTGTGACCGGAACGGACTGGCGTGCCGATATTGCTCCCCTCCCCTCCCTCCCTCATGTTGGGTGTCAGTTCCCCGTCTGTGCTCACCTCACATCACATCCCGAGCCAGGCACAGATCGATCAAATCAGGTTCAGCCCAGGCAAAAAGCATCAGCAAGCATGCCAGGAGAACAAGCCTGGACCCTACCCTTTCTTAGCCCTCTGACAGGGCAGACGCTAGCCCGAAACTATGGCTTGGCCACCTTTTTCCGGCGGGGCGCCCCTCGAGCAGGCCGCCCACCATCAAGAGCACATACGGTGACATCAGACAAAGGGGGCACATAAAACAGCCCAGTTCCCTCCGCCTAACTAGCTCCAACTCCACGAGTTGGCCTGTCGTCCGTCCTTCCATAACAATAAAAAAGACACGTAAACCTCTCAACTCTCGCCGCCCGCCAAGTTGGTGTGAGCTTACATCAGAGCGAGCAGAAACCTACACAACCTGGGCGGCGCCGCCTCGGCGGGACCCTCCATGATCGTCACGAAACTCGCCCGCAGATTGGCCCTGGCACACAAAACGGCCATTCATTAGGGGGAAGGGGGGAGGAGTGTTCAATGCACAACAACCCTGCGTCACATGCAAACTGTGGGCCAACGCTGGACACGGCTGGCTGGCTGGTGTTTCTCCCGAGGGAAGCAAGAATAGGTACGGGTTTCTGAGACCCAGCAGCCGGATGCTGGTTGCAGACTTAGGTGAAGGTAGAGGTAGGTAGAGCTATTCATGGCCGCGGCTGTGGCTTGACGAGCCGTTCCAGCCGGTCGGTGGGAGGGAGCAAGGACAAGGTTCCGAAGGCGTCTCGTCCACAGAGCAGCATCATCCATCGACTGGAGCACACGCAACTTGGTTGGGCTTCGCTGCTGGAATGTCGCCTTGCTTTCATGCACCAAAGTCTTCTGGGTGAAGATCAAAGGTGTTTGGTAATAGCAGGGCTGGTCCGTCTCGGCACGATAATAATCCTTCAGCAAGATGAGCATGGAGAAATGGCTCAGAGCTGTACACACTAATGCCTGTTTGTCATCGTCTTCTTGACGCCCCCGGGAAGCCCTCGAAACACAAAAGAGCAGTGGAAACGCAGTCGAGCTCGACTGCGCTGAAAAGCAGAGGCTGTCGTCGAGCTCGTTGTCGTCGTCGCAGGGTTGTCAATCTTATCACACACCTTTTGGTCGGGGGATCTCGCTCTGTGTAGGAGGGAAGGGAGGGGGAGAGGAATACCGCACCCCGGCAAGATCCGCCTCTCTTGCGCGAAGAGAGGCCCAATGCATTCGGCTTGCTTGGGTTCTTGATCGAAATGACGCCCCTAGATAACACCTCGAAGAAGCCGGCCCGGCCGCGGCGAGTCCGTTCACCGCCCGGGAATCCCCTTCTCTTCGTAAAAGGGCATGCCTGCAGATGTGTGTATACCCCCCGTTCCCAACCGTCGCGCGAAACAGCAAAAAGGAAATGTTTAAGCAGTCTCCCTCTTGCCCTCCTTGAACTCCTTCTGCAGAGGTTGTTAGCGACATCGGGGCTTTGGAGGAGGCGGAGGGAGGACGGGGTCGGTCGGTCGGTGCATACCAGAGCCTTGGCGGTGCCGTGAAGGGCGTGCCTGTGGTTTCTCCGGAACTTGGGGTCGGTGCCGTTCAGCGAGGGGTAGCGCTGGGTCTTGGGCTTCTTGATGCTGTTTGCGGGCTCTCGGTCAGTTATCTCGATGCAGCGGGCGAGGGACGGCGGAGGGCGTTTTCGTACCCGTTCCGGTGCGCCTTGCGCGACTGGTTGTGCTGGGACGAGTTCTTGGACTCTGCGAGGGGCCGTCAGTATCGCAGGGTAATGAAAAGTCTCGAGGGCGACGGCGGAGATTGCGACGTACTGGCCATTGTGAAGGATTTCGGCTCCGACTGAAGATGACTGAGTCTGGCTGGGGTGCAAGGTTCAACAACCAGAATGTCGTTTGCGCACAAAAGTGAGAGGAAATTTGGAGTAGTGCCCTAAATTGGTGGGTGTGGCTGCAATGGGGCTGAATGTGGCGGGTGAGTCTTGGCGTAGCTTTTTCCGGGGTGATGACCGTTACCCAATCGAGCGAGCTGTGTTGCCATCAATGAAGCCATCCTCATCCAATTCCCTCATCCACACCCAAGTCCCAAAAACTTTGACGCTACAAATGAATCTTCATTATGCCCAAGACGCAAAAAATCTATATGCACTATTCATGTACAGAGAGTCCGTTCCGCGCGCTCACCCCGAATATCCCGCTTCGCACCACCCGGACCATGCTTTATACAGCGATACATTTCTAAACCCACCGCCGAACCCGGACAGAAAGTTACCTCGAGGGGTCGAGGTCGTTGGAGTATGAATGAGAGAGTCTAGGAAATTTATTTCATCGACACGGGGGCAACCAGCTTGGCAGCCGCGGCCAGATCGGACGAACGCCCGAGCCTCCGCGAGCGCATGACTTGGAGGTAGCGGACGAAGAGGATAAACATGAGCTCGACGCTGTAGTAATGACCATGTCAGTTCCCCGCTTGATGACCCACGTCAAGATGTGGAGAGAAACATACCGCTCCTTGGTCATCATCAGGATGCCCTGGACCAGCAGGCCCTTGAGAATCTGCGGGCCCATGCCCTTGAACAGGCTGCGCGGGCCCTCGTTCTTAATGATGAACTGCATGACCTCGACGAAGCTCTTGAAGGGCTTGCCCTGGCGGGCCGGGGGCGGCTTGGACTGCAGGCCAACCTTGGCGACGATCAGGGGCTGGGTGACGATGGTGGCGAGGGCCTTGGACATGGCGCCGAGGGCTGGAAGAGAGAAGAACTAGGTTAGCCTCGTCAAAAGAATGTCTTGTCACTCAAAAGTGAGTCTTACCAAACGCCTCCCAGGGCGAGAGGTTCTTCTTCCCCGGGAACAGCACGTCCTTGAGGCGCTCGTAGGCGCCGTAGGTGATGGACGGGTTGATGACCAGCACCAGGCTGGCCTTGAGGCCCCTCCAGAGCCCAGTCACGCCGTCCTCGCCCTCGATGACCTCGCGGGCGGTGTCGATGATGCCCTTGCGCTCCTCCTTGCTCTGGGTCTGCTGGCGGGTGGTGATGACGGCGACGGGGATGGTGAAGAGCTGGGCGAGGGCGCCGGCGACGGCGCCGAGCGACAGCTCGACAACGGTGGAAGGCTGGCCGGCGGCCTTGGTGTACTTGAGGTAGAAGGTGCGCACGACCGAGTACCAGTAGAAGTAGGCAAAGTTGGTAGAAGCGACGCCGAGGAGGGAGCCGCTCATGCCGGCGTAGAGACCGGCGACGCCCTCGGCCGAGGCGATCTTGGAGATGGCGTCAAGGGTGCCATTGTAGTGCGGCTCGCTGGACTTCTTCTCGTCGTCGGTGGCGGCCTCGCTCGGCTTCACTTGGACCTGGAGCTTTGTCTTGATGCTGGGTCGGTCAGCAACGATGCGCCAGGTCGGAGACCGAGCATGCAGGCTGGCTGGGAGCTGGGAGGCGGGCAGGTAGGCTTACAGATCTAGAGGGTACACAAGCGCATTGGCGAGAACGGCGCCGGCGGCACCAGCGGTCGCTTTGCCCCAGGGCCCAATTGGGGCGGGCTTCGACTGCACAGCCATTGCAAATGGTCCTCTGGGTCCTGTGTGCAAGACTCGGCCGTCGGTTCTCGTGCAGCGTCGCGGAGTTGTCGAGGGTGGTTGTCGCGGCGACGTCCAGCAAGCAGCGACCACAACAACAACCACAACAACCTAGGCCCGGGGTCGGGGGACGTGGAGGTAGACGTGGACGTGGACGAGGACGAGGGCGACGGTGGGCGCGCGCGGTGAATCTGCCGAGTATTAAACCCCCACACAGATGACGGCAGTTGCTGTCGGTTGCGTGCTGCGCAAAAACGGGTGAAAACAGACGAAAACAGGCGGGAATCTACACAGGAAACGGACACAACTACGATGCCGAGACGAGGAAGAGGCGAAAGAGGCACGACGACGAGGAACCGCAACGCCAAAGTAACCTACCGCGGTGTCTGCTGGACCCGTCCCGTGTCTCTGGCCCGGCCGAGGATGATGGGAGCGCCGGCAGCGTCGCGGGTCCAGAACTGCCCGTGATGTCGGTAGCCGGATAACCTCGGCTGATCTCCACACCAAGCAAGCCAAGCAAGCGATCGAGTTCGGGGTAACGCTGCGGGCTTCCCTTGCCCCGCATAGGCCTGTCTCGATTTGAACCCCATGTGCCCCGCGTTGTCAGCGAGAGCAAGCCCGATCCCTCATCCTGGGCAGATGTTGTAATCGTCTTCATGGGCAGGTTTTCGCCTTAGTGATAGCTTTTATCACAGGAGCACGTTGCACTATCTGATCAAGAATGTCCAGCCAGTTGACTGATCCACAGCGATCCTGCGTGCTCTGTGCGTGACGCTGACACTGGCAACTCTGGCTGGTTCCCTCAAAAATACACGGTTGCAATCACCAACGGAAGTGGAACAACCCAACCCCGATTGGCGCTCGCACCATGTATGACGTATGTGGACGCGAAACGCGTCCTGTTTCTTCCCCTGCCAACCCATTTTCACCGTTCTCGCTTCCTCCACGATCGCCATGTCGCCTGCACCAACAATGGCGTCGCAAAATCCACACTCCGTGCCAGCCCTCCCGGTGCCGCCCGCTCCGCCTGGCGGCGAGCACCGTGTTGATGTACTTCCCCTGCCCCCGTCACCCCCTCCCTCTCTCCCTCTCCCCCTCTATTGCGCCGACGGACGGCAGCCCTGCTGACCCCTCGCACTCGCAGGTGGTGCGAGACTTTTCCGCGATCGAAGAGATCATTGAATACATCGTCAACACTCCTTATTTAGCCCGCCGTAGTGCCCCCATCTCCAGACAGCTTATACCCGCCGCCCCGGCTCGCCCGCTACCGCGCCCCGTACCATCGGCGTCTTACTGAAGATGCACTTGGTCATATAGTCCTCGCGTATAAGGTGGTATAGCAGCGCGTTCAGCTCTGGCAGTACCGCTACCCGCGTCTTCTTCCTCCCCTGCCCTCTTCCTCCGTGCGATAGCTCCGCCCTTAGCAGCCTCTCGTCTACCGTGTATAGCTCCGCCAGCTCGTGATACCAATCGGCCTCGCGATGCCTCCCCCCTCCATCGTCCGGGCTGCCGGCTTGAATGCCACATGGCAGCTCCCATGCTTCGCATAAAAGCTCTTCCCGGATATCACTGTACAATCCCCCATCCAGAGGGAGTCATTATGAGGTGCGGTATTGTTAGTGTCCTCTCCCACCGGCTGTGCTTGGCGTTGGACTTCGTGCTCGATGCTGAGCAGAACGCGCGCCGTTGGTTTGGCGGCTCCATTTGAGTGACGCGCCTCGACCTTGCTCTCCATGCTCGACCCACCCGAGCAGCGCATCCGGCGGCAGTGGCATGGCGATGGCACGGCGATGCGCCTGATGAGTTGAGGTTTCCATGGATGTCAGTGAAAGATGTGGGATCCGGGCAAGGCGAAGCGGACTGGCGTGGGGGAGCGCATGGATTTTCAGGCTGTGAGGTGAGGTGTTGGGGACGGGTTCCCAGCCAGAAAGCGCTAAATCCGGGCCTGGAAAGCGACTGTAATTCGATTTACAAGCCCCCCAGCGCGCCTATCAGAGGCCCGCCCTGCACCCTCCCGTCGCTTATCGCGCTGCGAGATCAGATCATCAGGGTGAAGAGCGCTGACAGCACAGCGCCTGCTCCACCATCACCGCACTGCCACCACCATCCATGGCAGGAGCACCCACTGCTCCCAAAAACATGCGATGCGGTGTCGCGGCAGGATTGGGGCAATAGTCGAGCTGCAGGTGGCGGGCTGCGAGCCGTGGCCATTGTTTATTCTTGATTCTTGATTTTTGATTCTTGGTCTTGATTGTGTTTCTTGAGTTCGAGTCCAGCCGAGTACATACACACATCGAGGGCCCAGCGCCAACGACTTGATCTCGTCTTTTTTTCGTCCTCTGTCTCTCGCTCTGTCCCGCTCGTCCGTGGCCCAGGTGTATACCGAACAGTGGACGTCTTGTTCACAGACAACTGCTCCGTACGGATTGCATGCATGTGCCTGGCACAACTTGACATCCTCCGACGCAGCTGGCGATGGAGGCTCAGGCCCTGGTGAGAAATGCTTGGCCCCTCGATTCTCCATCACCATCACCAGCACGCCCCCCATGTCACGTCGCCAGGTCTGACAAGTGACTCTCAGGAACATGAACGCCGCGCGGGAGAGGCCCGCCCCGGTGACGGTGACGCCCTAAAGCACGCCATCGCCGCCGCCGAGCTGTACATGCAGGCTGCCGCCGCAGCAAAGACACCCGCGGACCGCAAGCGCCTCCGCAAAAAGTGCGCCGACCTGATCGCCCTCGGTGAGCGTCTCAAGGCTGGCACCAAGGGCCCCGATGCCCCCTCCCGCGCCCCTGTCCCCGAGTCCACCCGGCCCCTGACCACCGCCGAGAAGACCATCGTGCTCCGTGCCTCGCGTCTGCACGGGAATGTGTTTCCCCCGTGGGAGGCTGCCCCGGGCCCGGCGGCATTCTCGGATGCTGGCGAACAGGGGTTTTATACGTAGGTCGATACCACACATGGCAGACATCGTTCGTCCGCATTGCTGACACTTCACCCCAAAACCAAGTGACCCTGCCCCTCTCTCCTTCTCGCCCGAGCAGCAGGCCATCTTTGCAGGCTGGCGGCGTCCTGCCGAGCTCATGGGGCTCGAGGGAGGAGACTCAAGGGGGCTGGACGAGCTCATGGCGGCTCAGGAAGAGATGGACTTGGCCCAGGACCTGGCCACCGACTGCTCCGTCGTGGCAAGCCTGTGCGGTGCAGCCCGCCACTTTGGCCCGACCAAGGACTCGGTAAGCAGCATCCCGACATACCACATTGAACCCTTGAGTAATCACTAACACGCCTGAAATAGCTCTTGGGGTTGCTGATGTACCCCTTTGACAACAAGGCCATGCGGCCTGCCGTTTCCAAGAATGGCAAATATGTGTTCCGCATGTACTTCAACGGCAGCTGGCGCCACGTTGTCATCGACGACCGTCTGCCTGCCTCCAAGACCGACCGCACCCTGTACGTCGTCGACCGCCGCAACCCCCGCCTGGTCTGGCCGGCTCTGGTCGAGAAGGCCTACCTCAAGATCCGCGGCGGCTACGACTTTCCTGGCAGCAACTCGGCCACCGACTTGCAGGCCCTCACGGGCTGGATTCCCGAACAAATTTTCCTCCAGAGGTGAGTCCAGCTTATTTACACCGGCATGCTTCTTCGTGCGGTCTGACCCTCCCAGCGACGAAATCGAATTGGAGGAGACATGGAACAGAATCAAAAAGGCCTACGACCAGGGCAATGCGATGCTCACCCTGGGAACCGGGAATATCCTGCCAGAGGAGGAGGAGGCTCTAGGGCTAGTGAAGGAACACGACTACGCCGTCGTCGACCTGAAAACCGAGGACCACTCCCGCCTGCTCCTCATCAAAAACCCCTGGGTTGACAGCTTGGTATGGACCGGGGTCGGGTCCTCGGCCACACTTAAGGAGCACGCGGCGGGATCGGCGTCTGATGGCGCCTCGAACCAGTTCTGGATGGCCTTTGAGGATGTGCTCCAGCACTTTGACTCGCTCTACGTCAACTGGAACCCGGCGCTGTTTACCCACCGCCAGGACCACCACTTCAAATGGGATATGCCCGATGCGACAGAACAGCTCGTCTTCACCCACAACCCGCAGTACAGCGTGCTGTCTCCCTCGGGTAGCCCCGTCTGGGTCCTTCTCAGCCGTCACTGGCAAGACACTGAGCTCGACATCCTCCGTCAGCGAAAGGCGGAAAAGGACCGCGGCGACGCCTCGCTGGCCACCGTCTCCAAGCGGCTCGGTTTCATGGGCCTCGCGCTGTACGGAAGCTCGCCCGCCGGCACCCGCATCCCTCTTCCCGACACCCACCGATGTCTGCACCAAGGCCCCTTCGTCGACAGCCCAAACACCCTCCTCCGCTACAACCCGACCCCGGGCACCGCGCAAACCCTGGTCGTCACCCAGACTGAGCTGCCCCTGCCAACCTACTCCTTCACCCTCTCCTTCTTCTCCCACAACCCCCTGACCATCACCCCGGCCCCCTCCCCGCTCCCCCACAACACCTCCCTCACCGGTGCTTGGACCCGCCGCACCGCGGGCGGCAGTGCCGCCCACCCCACCTACTCAGCCAACCCACAATACTGCCTCACCCTCTCCCAACCCACGCCCCTCACCCTCGTCCTCTCCACCTCCGCCCGCGACCTGCCCATCCACATCGCCGTCGTCTTCTCCCCCTCCCCCACCACCACGGCCAGCAGCTCCATCCCTACCAGCAAACGCATCACAACCCTCACGGGCCGGGACATCCTTCTCGCCTCGGCCGAATACCACCTCGGCCGCACCTCCGCCTCCACCCCCCTCCTCCCCAAACCTCCCCCAACAACAATACTATCCCGGCGCCTCTCCGCCTGGCTCCGCGCCCTCACCTCCCCGAACGCCAACAACTCCCCCGACACAACACCCACCCTTATCCCCCCCCCCCCCCCCCCCCTCCGACCCCCCTCCTCAGTCCTCTCCCTCCCCACAACAATCGTCTCGCGCAACACGAACAGCACGTTCCTCCCCACCACGGCGCTCCATTATCCGAATTTGAGCAACAGCAGTGGGAATCCTAACTGGCCTTTTCCTGCTGCCGAAGAGGAGGGGACAATGGCATTCGTAGGGGAGCAGCCGGCAGGGAGACCCGGAGGTGATGGGGGTCCTGGGGGAGGGTTGGTAGGGGGTGGTGAGGTGAGGCAAGGGGTGGGAAGGGGTGATGGAGGAGGAGGAGGGGGTGGACATGGTGGATTGACGGTGCCAATTCCTTCGGGGGCGTTGAGGCTGTCTGGGTTGGGGGAGGGTTAGTAACAGGAGAGGGAAGGGGAACAAAAGGGTTAGTAACAGGGGAGGGAAGGGGAAGGAGGTGTACGTACCAGGAAAGGTGACAAGAGGTTGGTTGGGGCAGGAGGTGAGACGACTCGGGATAGATCGTCATTCACTCATTCACTCCACAGAGCAAGAGGTCACTCCTTACGATACCCATTTCATTTTCACACTTGTAATACCACTTAGGAACACCAGTTGTACAATTCCACATTCTATTCCTCGCCCCCTTTGTTTATCTTTTATGCTATAATGCCATTAGATCGTGGGCAAGACCTGTCCGGCCCGCCCGCCACCATATATGCAGAGTGGAGATGTGCGTCATGCGCCTTGTATCATCGCAACAACCAAGACCAAACCGAGGCCGCTACCATTCCAGCGCGCCCCGTCCAGATTATCCCGCCTGGTCCCAAGCCCTTCCCGACCCATCCTGTCCCATCCCAACCGGCTCGCCCGCCGACCGAGCAAAGAAAAGCGCCAAACCCGCCGACCTAAGACCGAGCCTCTCGCACACGTAGTCGGGGCCCCCGGTGAAATCTATCCGATGGAACGCCCGGCTGAACCCAGAACCCGCTGTTTTTGATGACCGCAAGAAAGACATAGGAAAGACAAGGAAACAAATGCAAAAGATGACAAGTCTCCCCCCTGATTGCTCCGCCGCCCTTCCCAATGATCCTTGGATTTTTCATGTTTGTTTCGAAACCCCCCACCATGCAACTCAACCCAATACAGCCAACCTCCAGTCCGCATAGGGGGTATCATTCCAAGAATAGCAGTGAGGGAAAGATGGAGACGCAAACCGACAGAGACACAAAGGGAAAAAAAGAGAAAATGACGCAAGAAAACGGCACTACGCCACAGACTCCTCAGCGTGCCCACCGCCCAGCAGCTCCAGCACCTTGTTGACGACGGCGCTGGGGTACCCGCGGGTGAGCATCTCGCTGACGACGGCTTTGGCGCTCTCGCGGTCCTGGACGGCCAGGAAAGCCCGGGTCATGGCCTCGTACGTGCTGGGCTCCCGCTTCTCGCGGCCCAGCGACGAGTAGATCTCCTTGGCCTTGCCGATCGACTTCTCAGCCGCCCAGCCGTGGATGAGCGTGTTGGCGATGTAGGGCGTCATGTCGACGCGCCTGGCCCGCATCTCGGCGAGCACCGGCTCCGTGGCGGCAACCTGGTGGTTGGCGACCATGGCCTCGAACAGAGCCTGGAAGAGGCAGGCGTGCGGCGGGACGGTGCGGTCCTGCATGACTTTGTCGAACACGCGGCGGGCGCCGGCCAGATCGTGGAGGACGCAGCCGCGGGCGTGGATCAGCGAGGCGTAGTGGACGGGCTCCGGGCGCTCGCCCGAGGCGCGGACCTCATCGAGGACGGCCTCGGCCGCGTTCATGTCGACCGGCTCCAGGGTGGCGTGAGTGTCGACGAGGAGCTTGTAGGTGTGGACGGTGGGGGCGATCTCCTTGGCCTTCATGCGCTCGTAGTATTCGAGAACCTTCGTCTTGTCGCGCTTGGTGGTCAAAAAGAACTGCATCATGCAGTTGTACGGGGCCGGGCGCGCCTTGTAGTTGGGCATGGCTTCCATCTCGTCAAACAGCTCCTCGGCAAACTTCTCGTCGCTGACGCGGCAGAGAGCGTTGACGATGGTGCCGTACGTGACCGACGTGGGCTTGATGCCCAGGGCCCGCATCTCGGCAAAGTAGAACAGGCAGTCGTCGATGCGGCGGGCCTTGCCGAGCTTCCCGATCAGCGCGTTGTACAGGAACGGCGACGGCTCGACACCTTCGGTCTTGGCGCGGATGAAGATGCTGACGGCCTCGGACGCCTCGTCCACCGTCTTGGCTGACTCCTTGGGGGTGGTAATGTAGAGCCCGTAGGTGTTGGCGGACGGGGTGGAGCCCATGGCGAGCAACTCCTGGTGGTAGCCCTCGGCCAGGGTCCTGCGGCCGTCAAGGAGGCAAGCGCCGATCATGGCATCCAGGATAAGAGTCCAGCCCTGGCGGACAGCCGTGTACTGCGGGAGCGGGGGGACATCGCTGCGCGCCATGACGAGAATCTCCTGGCAGAGACCCATCTTGCCCTCCTTGGCGGCGGCCGAGATGAGCTTCGCGTACACGTTGTAGCGGGGGTGGCGGCCGGCGCGGCGCATGTTACGGAAGCGAGCGAGCGCCTCGTTCAGCCTCGGAGCCTTGCGGGTGCGGGGGCCATCGAGCTCGTCCGTGATGAGGAGGGATCCCCGGGTATCCGCGGTGTGGAAATAGGGGTCGAAGTTGGCGTCGTCGCGGGGAGCCGTCGGGGCCGGGAGGAAGGTTTGAGGAACCTCGGCGACCGGCACAGGGGCGGTCCTGGGGTCGGCGATCCCGCGGAGGGCCATGTACCTTGAGATGAACTCGGTGCCTTCCTCAATCTCGTCGGCCAGCTGGGCGCTGGGGGGCGTGGCATTGTCGCGGATCCGCTGGAACATGTGAGAGGCCTCAGTCAGGCCCTCGAGGACCTGGCCCGAGCCGATCATGGCAACGGCGTACATGGCCGTGGGCTCGATGAACGACGCCGTCGGCGTGACCTCGGGATGCATCAGCATGTTCCAGTAGCGAGTCGCGGCGCTGACGTTGCCCTCGCGGATGGACATGGCAAGCAGGGCAATGGCCGGAGACGCAGCGGCATTCGCGGGAATGACGTGGCCAAAGGCAGTCAAGGCCGTCTTGTCACCGTGGTCGGCAGCCGCGCTCGCAATCTTGCTCATGGCCGCGGTCTTGGCCTCGGACTCGATCTTCTGGGCCCAGCGCAGAGCTTGCTGGTAGATGCCGCGGTCGACAAGACCCTTGACGAAGCCACCGGCGATGATGGCATCCTGGATATCGGCGGCCTTGGTATCGTACTCCTGCATGATCTTCTCGTAGAATCGCATGGCGCCCTCGATCTTGTCCGACACGACGTAGGCATTGATGACGGCGGCGTAGACCTGGGCGTCGAGGCGATCCTTGAGGGTCTGCTCGCCCTTGTCGTTGGCGATGGCCAGGCTGCGGTACTCGTTGTAGCACTCGACGGCGCTGACGAGGTCGCCAACGTTGGCAAAGGCCGTGATCATGGCGGGGAAGGTGGCGGCGAAGGGCGTGGTCCGGCTCGACTCCATGTGCTCGAACAGCTGGAGCATGTCCGAGATGCGGCCGGACTGCGCACAGGCAGAGATCAGCTGGTGGTAGGTCTCGGACGAGTACGAGGCCTTGTTGGATGTGGCCGAGGCCACGAACAGCTTCATGGCCAGGTCAAGGCGGTCGTCCTCGACCAACATGGCGTGCTCGAGCTCGTGGGACGCGAACATGAACTTGCCGGGCTCGTCCATGCCGCCGAAGCGGAGCCGCTTGTCCTCGAGAGACTGCTTGAGTGAAGCAATCTCGAGCGAGCGGGAGGCGAGCAGGCCAACGAGAACGTCATACGTGTCGCTGTCCGGGGAGACTTTGCGACGCAGCATGTCGGCGTAGACATCGAGGGCCTTGGTAACGATCTCCCACTTCTCCGAGGGCAGGTGGATGGCGGCCGTGAGCAGGGCGTTGTAGGCCGTGGCGATGGGGCGGACGCCGCCAACCAGCATGGCCTCGAAGACGGCCGGGATCTCGGCATAGCGGCCGGCCCCGGAGAGCTTGGTGAGATGGTCGGCGTAGGTCTGGGACTGCGGGTCGACCGGGGGCGTGAGGGTGCGGGCGATGCTGGCGGGCGTTGCGGCGCCCGAGAGGGTCGTGACAGAGCGCGAGCGAATTTCTTCGGCAAGCTGCTCTGCCAGCTCCGGGGACGTGGCCCGGAGGGACTCGACCTTCTCCTCTAGCTCCTCCAGCTGCTTCCGGGCCTCGATCTCCCTCTCGATGGCGGCGTCGATGTGGGCTAAGGCGGCCTCGGCCTCGGGCGGGACGCCCGGGGAGGCAGCAGCGTCAGCGTCGACGTCATGCTGAACCTCGGGTTCCTCGACGTCAAGGGCAAGGGTCTTGGCGTCGGAGCCTACGAGGACGGAGGCCGGGCTGGGCTTCCACTCGATGGGCTTGGGGAACTGAAACTGGACCCAGTCCTCCTCGACCTCGCTGTCCTGCGACTTCTGGAGCTGCTCAAAGTAGGCGTCTAGGCCGCCAGGGTTGGTGGCGGTGGCCTTGTCGGGGCGGTGCTCGAGGGTGCCGGCAGCGGGGAGGCTGGCCGAGTGGAAGGCGGACTGGAGGCCAAGGGAGGTGAGACGGCCGACGCGGGCGCCATGGCGGCGGCGCGCAAACGACGGCCGGTTCTGCGAGTTTAGAACATGGGGGTGGGTGGCAGCTACGACCGACTGGGCGTAACCGTGGGTGAAAGACTTTGAGAATCCCTGTCGGATAAAGCTTTGGAAGACCGACGAGTAGACGGAGGGCATTTAGGAGACGCCTGGCGAGGGGGGGTTCTGTGTGCGGGGGCGGGGGGAAAGTGGTTAGCAGAGGGGCCTTGGCTTGGCGGGGACGAAGCAAGCAGAGATGTGTAAGAGGACGGATTCGCGAGGAATTGTGGTGTTGTGCGCAGTCCCAAGAAACAAAACAATTGGGTTGGGCGGGCTGAAGGTGCTGTCGAGGGTGCGTGCTCGACACGGGACGCGGTGGCCACCACGACTCGTCCCGAGTCCCATGCGACACACACGCAGCACACAGCTGCGCAAACCCACAAACTCCGACGCGGCTCTCAGATCTCGACCATCGCGGGTGGGGCAGATGGGCGGATGGGCGGATGGGTGGATGGATGAGTCAGACAGACAGACTTACAAGGGGAGAATGAACGATGCGCAATTGCAGGTTCATTTGACGACAGTAAAGCCGTCAAACAAACGCGCGACCCTGAAGGTTTGGATTTGGATGGTGGTGGTGGGAATGATCAGGAAGGGCGAGTCGGTGCCAGGGATGGGAGTGTGCCTGTCAAATAATAATACGGCGTGTGCTGCTGCGTTGCTGGAGCTGCTGGGATGGAGAGGAGCTGTGCCCGCGCGGATTGGTCGCGAACTTTTTTTCCCGCTCCAGGCTGGCGGGTGGATTCGGAAGCCCTCTGACTAAGAGGGGGAGGGCACCAAGCAGGAACCTGGGCGGCCAGAAGTCCCAGACTGGGAGGAGCTGCAACCTGGGATCGACGAGCAGGGATGCCGTTGCAGGCTGCGGTTCTTTTCGCGCTTGTTGTCGTTGTGGCCGCTCGCTTGGTTGCTTCAGCATGGCATCGCGGCCGGCACACGATTTTTCCACGAGGGCACGAGTAATTCATTCGCCTTGCACGACCACGAGCAGCAACCAAGCCTCAGCCCCAGCACCCCATCCCTGGACCGACGTGCGTAATGGGCTCTTGCCTCTACGGATCGGGACGCGACAGCGCAGGGCGTCCCAAAAAGAACAGATGGCATCTTGGGATGGACACGGGCATGACGCAAGGCCATTTCGGCGAGATTCGTGTGTGCGTGTGCTGTGTGTGCCTCAGCCATCCATCCATCCACCCCGACAACCCCGACCACCCCCAACCTTCCCCAGCCATGCCCTTCTCGTTCTCCCCGCCTCGTGTCAAAACGCAACGGGCATCCTCCAACCGGCCCCGGGGGGTGAAGGATGGAGAGATGACGAATACCTAAAACCGCCGGAGCGGATGCCACGGGTGGGGGGCTGCTGCGGGCTGAGGGATGCCTGCACTTGGGGCACATCGAGAAGAAAAAAAACGAAGACAAACCGGGCGCAACGAGGCCCGTCTGAGCCTGGAAGTAGTGTGTGGGGCGCCGGCAGTGTGTGGCCTCGCCCATTGGCGCAGTCTGCGCTGCTCCTGCAACTGACCTTGTTAGCCGTCGGGTGGTGACAAGTCCCGTGGCATGTTTTTCACATGCGGGAATACCTCGCCCGGATCTCAGATCTCCCGTGCACTAACACTGCTCGCCCGCCCATCGCCCGGCCCTCGGTGCTCGCACTCGTTGGAATCCCGACGATGTCGATTGTGGAGAAGGCCACGCAGGGCATCACCAGCGGGCTGGGAGTGGGCTTGGGCCAGCTGGGGGCGGCCTTGTCCCTGGTTTTACAACGGTACCCTGCCGAGGAGATTGAGAAATTTCTCGAACAACGCCAAGCAGTCGGCTGCGAGAAAGCGTCTCGGCCGACGGCCCCAGAACCGAACCGTCTTGTTTTAACTCCATCGAACGTGCTCGAGGGTTCTTGGTGGAGATGTCGTGGAGCAGGCCGTGGAGAAAGGCCGCGGATGATCAATGTCAGGGCCCGAGACGGTGTAGACTTCTCCAACCCAGAGCTCCATGTGGTCGACGACGGATGGAGTGCATGATACTATGGCTGTATGTCAGTAACTAGCATGCATGCATGTTATGGTGACCGCCCTTCCCTTGCATTCCCAAAATGGAAAATTCTGTCATGCAGATGTCGCTGGCTAGCAGATGCGACGACCACGACAGTTCGACCCTGGCCCATCCATCCCCCGCGCCGTTTATCAGATCGGCCATGACGACGGCCTGGGGCGGAAGCAGGGTGGGAGTCAAGTGCCCACTCTGGGGTCACATGTGCTGAGACGAAAATGCGCCGCGATGGGAAGACGAGAATTCGGCTCGAGGTTGCAACCCAGCCCTGCCCTGCCCGCTTGAGGAGTGCCCTGCTTCCCAGGCATCCACCCCGTGCGTCAGTGGTCCGTGCCGTGGTGGCAGGTGGGGTTCAAGCTTCGAGCCATTGAATGTCCCGCACCACTCCTTGATTCACCTGCCGACCTCGCCATGCTCGAACTCAAAAGTGACTGTCTACCGTTTCTCTATTGGCTAACGGAATCATGGATTTCGCTGTCTTGACGGTCGAGTCAGTTTCAATTCACACCACGCCAGCCGCGCATCGAGTATGGCGCCGCAGAGGAAGGATGCCAAGCAGCGAGGGACCTGCAGCTGGGCAAGAGACAGATGCCTGCTTAGTGAAGGCTGAGATGCAGTGCTGGCAGAATCTATTCTTGTCTGGTCAGGTTTAGATGGGTTTCCCACTGGTCCATCTTCACGATTATCCGCTTCCCGTCCCAAATCTGGCCGCACAGTTACTTCCCACGCCTGCTCGAGTCCACAGCGCATGAATTGCTCCAATTCGGGGTCAACAGGGAGGAGCTAATTGGAGACGGTCAAATTGCAGACGCAGCTTGAGTGTATGGACGCTGCCCCCAAGTGGCACATGGCGGGTTGCTGGTCACAGCCTGGCACCTGGTGTTGGCGAGAACTGCTCGCCGCTGAGTAATGAGGGATACTCCTCAACTCGAGGAATGGGCTCTGAATATTGTCCTGCCCGGCCCGTCCAGCTTTTTCAGCCTCTTCAACATTTATGACCACAACTCGCTGGCTGGGCCTTCCTTGATAAATATGTAAACTCGAGCTTCTGTCTCTGTCGCTGCTGCCCGTCGATCGATGGCCCCGCATTCCCTCCCCTAGATCCCTAAAACCCCAAAACCCCACCACAACAGCGTGAAAGCCCGGCCCGCCCCGCATCCGACCAAATTACCCCTCGTCTTGTACCCCCCTGATCAGGGATTCGCCATCAACAGCTGCTACAGCTACCGATCCGGAACGACAAGACTGCGCGTGCCTGCCAGTGACGTCTCGCTGACTTAGACGAACCCTGACTTATCGACCCTCTCGTATACCGCACACCAGACTCGTCGGTTGGCCCAGGTCCAACTGCAACACTTCCTCAGCACTTCCTCTCTCCCCGTCATCGCTGCCCAGGAACGCCCGTTCGTCCATTTTTTTGATCCTTGGCACCTCTATATCCACACACACACACTCACATCAGACACACATCCACACATCCACACAACATGTCAGACGAATCAGCCACCCGCACCGTCGTGGTGTCCGCCCCTGGCAAGGTGCTCCTCGCCGGCGGCTACATCGTCCTCGACCGCAAGCACACGGGCCTCGTGTTTGGCCTGAGCGCCCGCATCCACGTCCTCGCCCAGGAGATCCACACCAGCGCCGGCGTCCACCTCTCCGAGATCGTCGTCCAGAGCCCCCAGTTCCTCAACAGCACCTGGCGCTTCGGCTACCACCTTGTTGAGGATGGCGGTGGTATCAAGGTGACCCAGCTGCAGTCGTGAGTATATCCTATCATCAATACCGAACATATGCTCACACGCAACTCAGAGGCGCGCCCGTGGAGCCAAACCACTTTGTCGAGACCACCCTCAACTATGTCCTCACCTACATCGCCCAGGTGGACCAGAGCCGCGCGTCCCACGGCTTCGAACCCGCCTCCCTCCTGGTCCTGGCCGACAACGACTACTACTCCAAGCCCAAGCACTCCAGCGCCAGCGACCGGCCCTCCTCCAGCTCCTCGGCCGATGAGCCCTTCCCGCCAATCTCCACCGACGGCGCCTCGACAACAGCCTCCGCCCCCTCCACCTCCGCCCCCCCCCCTACCACCGACCCGGCCGCCAAAACCGAGCCCAAACCCCCGCGCCCCCGCTTCCGCCACTTCGGCACCACCCTCCGCCACGCCCACAAGACGGGGCTGGGCTCCTCCGCCGCCATCGTCACCTCCCTCACCGCCGCTCTCCTCTCGCACTACCTTCCCGCCTCCCTCTTTGACCTCTCCACCCCGTCCAGCCGCCGCGTCCTCCACAACCTCGCCCAGGTCGCCCACTGCTCTGCCCAGGGCAAGATCGGCAGCGGCTTCGATGTCGCCTCCGCCGTCTACGGCTCGTGCCTGTACCGCCGCTTCAGCCCCGCGCTGCTGGCGCGCCTACCGAGCCCGGGCGAGAGCGGCTTCGCCGCCGCGCTGGCCGCGCTGGTGGATGATGAGGGCGGGGACCTGTGGGACTGCGAGATCCGCAAAGAGGCGGTCAGTCTCCCGCCTGGTGTGGCGATTCGCATGTGTGATGTGGACTGCGGCACGCAGACGGTCAGCATGGTGAAGAAGGTGCATGAGTGGCGGGATAAGAATAAGGAGCAAGCTGCCGAGACGTATGATGGCCTACAGGCGCGCGTGGATGAGCTGGCGGGGTTGCTGCGAGAGCATAGGACCGAGGAGATTTGGAGTGTGATGGGCCCCGTGAGGGACATCATGCGCGGCATGGGCGAGGCCAGCGGGGTGCCCATCGAGCCGGAGAGTCAGACGGCGATGTTGAATGCGTTGGAGGGGGTTGAGGGCGTGTTGGGGAGCGTGGTGCCGGGTGCGGGCGGGTATGATGCTGCCGCGGTGGTGATGAGGGATGATGTCGAGACGGAGAAGAGAGTGAGGGGGTTCTTGAGGGAGTGGAGTGCCAAGAATGAGATTCAGGTGCGGTTGATGAAGGTCAAGGGGGAGACGGAGGGGGTGAGGAAGGAGGATGTGGGCGGGTTTAAGCTGTGGTTGCAGTGAGGGGGGCGAGGTTGGGTATGAAGAGGATAGGAGGGGGGAAGGCAGGCAGTTGCCAGGAACCGTGATAGACAGTGAGGTTGCAAATACACTTAACATGCCCCGTGTCTTTTGTTGCTTCTGGCACTATTAATCACGTTTGTTGTTCCAAGTTGAGCCAAATGCCTGCACTCAGTAACCATGCCGCCCTCATCCGGACCCCCTTTACTGACCGTTTCCAATCTTCCCATTATTAGGTATCCTCCACCCATTTTATTTTCCCTTCATCACAATCCATTACACCCAAACACGCGCACTTCGAGACCAAAAAAAAGATGACAAAACGCCCGCAACAATCCTCTCATAACAGTCCTACACACCTCCTTTTTCACCCCCTAACCCCAAAGCCACTTCACCCTCCCTTCTCCGACCCACCACCTCTCCATCCATCCCATCCCACCCCCAATCACCCCAACCCTCCCAAACCCTCACCCCGCACTCCCCCTTCCCCCCACCAGCAGCACCAGCAGGCGGTGTCAACGGACTAACCGGACTCCCCAACCAAAACTCCATATCCCACTCCGCATTCTCCGTCCCACCCTCCCCCAGCGGCAAAACGCCCCCTTCCCCCCTATCTCCCGCCCCCCCTCCCAGCGGCGACACACCCACAGCCACCGACGACGCCCCCGACAGCGTCAGCGACAGCGACACCCCCGAGGGGTTGCCAAACGCCAGGTTTGGGTCGGTGGTGAATGACAGGGTGGGGGCGGTGGTGATGCCGCGCTGGGGCAGGGAAGCAGAAGCGGTGGGGGTGGAGGGGGGGTGCCGCCGCGCTGTGGAAACCGCGGGAGTGGGGATGGGGATTGGCAGGGGGAGAGACAGGCGCGGATGTTGCTGCTGGTTCCTCTTCGGTTGTTGGGATGGGTAGAGGGGCGAGGAGGAGGATGGGGCGGGGGATGCAAGCAAAGGGGGGAGGTAAGATGGGAGGTGGCTGTAGGTTCGGTGGTGGGGGTGGGAGCGGGAGAAGGGAAGGAAGAGGAGGGCGTCGGTGGGGGCGAGGCCGAGGCAGGAGGCGGCGGCTTTTTCGCGGAGGATGGTGAGTCTGTTGGTGATGGGGGTGGTGTTAGTGTTGGAGGTTAAAGGGAGTTGGGAGGAAGGTGGTTGGTTGGGGAGAAGGGATAACGTACTCGTCTTCGGGCATACCTGGGGGTACGGTGGTTTCTCTCTTGAAATTGAACGGTTCAGACTTGAGGAGAGGTTAGTGATGGGCTCAGTTTGGGAGGTCAAAGTTAGATGGACGAACGATATGCAGCGGGGGCTTCTGGGGCTTCCCACGCCGGAGCCCAACCATCTCCTGCAGAGACGAATACAGCCGCTTGACTTCCGAGTAAACTGCCATGGTGACCATGCTGACGAGACAGAAAAGAAACAGTCGATGCGATGAAAGCTGGCGAACGAGAACCAACGGGGAGCTTCGGAGACAAATCCGAGGGGCAAAGATATTATAGAAAGAGTTCCTGGTTGGAGACGATACCGAGAGAGCGGGAAGTTGGCGGGACGAGTATAAACCACAGAAAGATGCGAAGCAACCGGACGGGATCAGCGAGCGAATAAGTCGAAAGGGACGACGTCGACGGACGGGAACGAGCGGGACAGCACCGAGGCAATCGAAACGAGAGCGGGCCGGAGTACGAAAGATAACCGTCAAGGAAAACAAAGGAACGGCACGACGAGTTCGAACGAGTCCATGGACTTGACGTTTCTTGCTGCTCGAAGGTTCCCTTTATACGGCGGTGCGGCACAGGGTGGTGGGCCAGCCAACACCCCGTCTGGCACAAAGAAGGGCTGCGTGGCGCAGGCGAGGGAGGGTGGGAAACGTCAAAGCAACACTCCCGCAGAATCGGATCGCCGGCCCCATGCCGCTGGAGCTTGCTCTTTGACTGGGCGACGAGTCTTTGGGAGACAGAGTTGGAATGTAGGCGGATAACAGGAAGAAAATCCGGGCGTGGCCAGAGCCCGTTCCCGCCCCCCCCCTTTGACCAGGAAACAGGAATGCGCCTCAGGCATCAAGGGCTTCGTCTGCGACAACGCGCCGAATCTCACGTGCCTGGAAGAATGGGAATTGGCTATCGAAGTTTATTAGTCTAAAACCTGTCGCGTGCGATTGGCGATCACCCTTGCTGCAGCCTCCCTGCATTAAGGGCTGGCTGGCTGGCTAGCCACGAGCCCCGAGCTCCTCTATTTCGGGTAGTCTTTCAAGTGATAGCTCTTCAGCTTGACGAATTGGTCGAAGCCGTATCTGCTGAGCGTGACGCCCTTGCCCGAGTTCTTCCATCCGGTCCATGCCAGGTCCTGCGGAGTTCAGGTTAGAATGGCTGGGGCTCAACAACGAAATGGCGGGCAACGACTTACAGGGCTCGGGAAATCGCAACGGTTGACAAAGACTGTGCCGGCCTCCACCTCCTCACACAAGACGTAGCCCTTCTCGGTGTCCTTGGTCCATATGCTGGCCGTCAGGCCGAACTCGCTGTCGTTCATCAGCTTCACGGCTTCCTCGTCGCTCTTAACCTTCATGATGGGAATGACCGGCCCAAAGGTCTCGTCCTTCATGACCGTCATGTTGTGGTCTACATTTGTGAGAAGCGTTGGAGGCACGAAATTCCCCAGCTCGGGGAGGTTGGCAAACGTCTCGTTTTCCGGTGTAGCATCGGTGGCACCCTTGGCCAGGGCGTCCTTGATGTGTCCCTCGATGGTCTCCTTGGACCGCTTTGAGATGACCGGGCCGACGTGCGTGGCCTTGTCCAGGGGGTCGCCAAGCTTGTACCCTTTAAGGACCGTCTGCACTGCCGACACAAACTCGTCGTGGATAGCCTCGTCGACGTAGACGCGTTCGATGGAGCAGCAGCTCTGACCCGAATTGAACACGGCGCCGTCGACAATCTCCTCTGCAGCCCACGCAATGTCGACATCGCCACGGACATATGCCGGGTCCTTGCCGCCGAGCTCCAGACCAACATTGACGATGCGATCTGACGCGGCGCCCTGGACAGCCAGGCCGCCGGCCACGGAGCCGGTGAAGCAGACCAGCTTAATCTTGGGGTTCTTCACGATGGACTCGATTATCGTGGGCGAGCCCGAGTGGAAATACTGGATCACGCCGTGCGGCAGTCCGGCCTCGGTGAAGGCGCTGGCGACCTGCTCGACAACGGTGGGTGTTTGGGGTGACGGCTTGAGGATGACGGTGTTGCCGGAGAGGAGGGCGGGTATCAGAGCGTTGACGAGGATCAGGTAGGGATACTGGCAAGCCCCGTATCAGCACTTTGATTTCTGTCCCCGTGCAACAAACACCATGCTGGCAGCACCTACGTTCCAGGCAAAGATGATGAGGACCGGCCCCACAGGGACCTTGCGGATGAACCGCTTGAAGCCCGCCTCTACCTCGCCCGGGGTGTCCTGGAGGGTCTCCTCGCTGACTTTGAGGAGGTACTCGGCTCTCTTTATGGCGGTGGAGACCTCCTTTGCTGTGTAAGCGATGGGGCGCCCCATCTGAACGGTGAGTTCGGTGGCGAGGTCATCCTTCTTCTTGTCGAGGATGCTCAAGGCTTTCTTGACCATCTCCTGGCGCTGCTGCAGCGTAGTCTTGCGCCACGACTCGAATGCCTCCGTGGCGGCGTCTGGGAGCAGCGCGAGCTCCTCGGACGAGATGCCATTGCGTGTGAGGATGGGTTGGTCCGTCGTCGGGGAGACGGTCGTGATGACTTCGACCGACATGATGGTAGTGGCGGGATGGGGTGTAGGCCGGAGAGGGGGAGGGGGATCGACTTAGTGGGTTCTCGGTGCGGGATGTTTGGGATTCTCTCGAGAAGGTTATTCCAGACCAGAGATCAGTTGGAGAAGCAAGGTCGGGTCCCTCCTCCTCCCCTGCGCCCTAGCTTACACCAAGCTCGCCCCTCATGGTCCTTGGGCCGTTGGCAACCGATAAGCTGATAAGATACGGAATGGGACAGGGAGAGCTCCAAATCTAGTACTTGAGAGTGACTTAATTGTCTACGACTTGCTCGCAGACCAGAGCCCGAAGATCATTTTAACATGGGACAAATTCTTGTAGCCAAAATATACAAGACAATAGAGACATGGAGATTCGTCTACCGCAGCTCCAAGTGCCCCACCGCGGCACGCTGTCATTCATGCCCGGGATCCGGTTAGGGACTTGAAAGTATCCCCAAGTTGTGCACGGGCCACTTTGCGCCTGATTCCCAGAATTTATTTTTATTCCGTCCCAGCCTTGTCCACATTGACTGAACAACACCTTTCTCCAAACTCCCCAGCCCGCCCACCATGGCCTCCGACAAGCGCAACGAATTCCTCGACGCCGGTGATAGCGACGACGATGCCGTCCGCGGCTACGATTCTGAGGACGATTTCCAGAAGGGCGGGCGCAGCGCAAAGCGTAGGAGAGTCGACGACGACGACAGCGACGCCAACGACTTTAGCGACCAGGAGGACGGCCCGGGCGGGGAGGAGGACACGAAGGAAGCTGCCACAGCAGGCGAGGATGAAGAAGAAGAAGGCAAGGAGGTGGCCGAAGAGCAGTCAAAGAGCGCCAAGTCGACATCAAGAGCAGAGCTTCCCGACGTCTCCCGGCCACTGACCAAAAAGAATCTCGTCGCATCCGAGGCCGCCATCAAGAAGTCGGGCGTGGTCTACCTCTCAAGGATCCCGCCCTTCATGAAACCCGCCAAGCTACGCTCCCTGCTCGAACCCTACGGCAAGATCAACAGGATCTTCCTCGCCCCCGAGGACCCGGCCGAGCACACCCGCCGCGTCCGCAGTGGCGGCAACAAAAAACGCTCCTTCACCGAGGGCTGGGTCGAATTTGTCAAGAAGAAGGATGCGAAGAAGGCGTGCGACTTGCTCAATGCCCAGATCATTGGCGGGAAGAAGTCGAGCTGGTACCACGACGACGTGTGGGCGTTGAAGTATCTGAGCGGCTTCAAGTGGTGAGTTCCCTCGCAGGCAGCTGTCCAACCACGAAAGAAGACTGACATGAAACCCAGGCACCACCTCACCGAGCAGATCGTTGCTGAAAACGCCGAGCGAACCAGTAGGATGCGTGCCGAAATCGCCAAGACGACCCGCGAGAACAAAGAGTTTGTGCGCAACGTCGAGAGGGCCAAGGTGCTCAATGGAATCCAGTCCAAGGCAGCAACGAAACGGAAGAAGGCGTCCGAAGACGAACCTGAGGAAGCGAGCGAGAGGGCCGGCGACGCACCGGAACCGGACAGAAGGCGGATCTTCAAACAGATACCCCTGGCAAAGAAGAGGAAACAGGACGAGCAACCAGACCAGGTCCAAAGAGTGCTCAGCAAGATCTTTTGATCAACCTCGGGTCAGAGAACATCCAAAGAAATATTGTTCATTCCCATTCAGTTCTCACGTGGGTTCTCTGGGCGTGTTGTTATACCCCATTGTTTTTCCTGACTTTGTCCAGAAAGGTATACGATATTAGATGCCTTGGGGCGTCTGGCTTCTTCGAGATGGCGAGAGACAGCATGGTCCAAGCACACTCCTCATGGATGATAAATGTCTTTACCATTCGCCCTCAATTTCCTTCTGCTCTCAACACTGATCCGCTGATTACATTCACATGATAACCGACGATCAAGAACTCTTCTCGACTCTGGCTATTCGATGGCCAATCTGCAAACTCCTCCGTTTCCTCTCCCTAATGATCATGGACGCGAACCAGGTGCCTTGGGACTCCAATCCGTGATTGAATCTCTGGGTATATCTCGGGAACACCTCGCAGAGCTCCAAGGCTACATTAAGGGGCTGCTCGCTGCGGAGAGGGCAGGTGGCAGGGACGCCCCGATCGAACAGCTGGTGGTGGGGAAGTTCCAAGACGAGTGGAGAGAATTTAGGGGGAAGGAACCAGACATGACCCAGGAGGACATCCTTAGACACTGCGTCACGGCTGTGCGCCTTGGGAATTCCATCATCCCCATCGACAGCACATCACTACCGTCGAACACGAGGCCGCAGCCCATGGCGGCCAGCAACTCGATCGCCCTGCGGCACAACCCCATCAGCTACAGGTCACTGCGGGACATCCAGCGCCTCCATTCTCTAGATGTCTCGCGCCCCCGGCTGGATGACCGTCCCGCACTGCTGCCCGTCCCGCCCACCCTCCCGTTGAACCACGAGGCTCAGCACGAGGACGTCATGGGTACCGGGGCCTCGACCAGTGCAAAGGAACCACCCAGACGGCGCCGCTCATACCGCTTCGCCATGCCAAATAACCCTATTCGCGGCACGTCATTACACGTTTGGGACTCCCGGGTCCCGGCGAGGCGGAACGCCCAAACACAGACCGAGGGCCCTAACGACCACGAGAGCTTGGGCGATCGGTTCGTCAGGAACCTCCGCGGAATCCACCACGAGGCGCTGGAGATCCGAGAGGTACCCAGAGGCAACACCTCCACCACGACCCTCGTCATCATCGAGAACGGACCCTACGGGATCGTTCCACTGATCGAGCCCGCCATCGAGAATGATGACGAAGACACCCCCATTTTGGGCGACAACTTGCCGCCGTCTGGGGCACCAACGCCTCCGGCTTCACAGTGGAGCAGCCAGACAACTCTGGTCGCCGGTATTGCCTCCCCGCCCTTGCGGGAAGCAGAGCAAGACGCCAGATCTAGGGTGAAGGAGACCGGGACGGCAGCCCATCCCCACCACAGAGAGCAGACAACACCCTCCGCCAGCCGGTCCAATCTCTTGCGCCCGGCCCAAGTCTTCCCCAAACCCCCAGCCAACGGCGGAGTGCGACACGAGCGAACCAACTCCCGCAACGCCCAAACACAGACCCAGCCCACTGGCTCTCCACCCCCGAGCAGACCCGCCCCGGCCGTTCCCTCCTCCGCCTCCACCCCGCTCCGCCGGCCATCAACCCTCCACCGCCGCCCCCAGACCGACCCCTACGACCACACTACCCCCACAGCCGGCCTCCCCGCCCCCCGACGCACCTCGGTCCGCCGAACCCCCAGCATCCCCGACACCCTCCCCCTCCACATCGCAATCGACACCTCCTCCCCGCCTCCGGTGCATCCACCCCCAACTACTACAACAGCCCCCACCGCCGGCGGAAGCGGAGGAGGAGGCTGTTCGGTCCAAACAGCCCCCAAAACAATCTACACCATCACCGACACCCTCCAGCTCGGTTCCTCTCCGTCCTTGCCTCCACTCCCACCGCCGCCTTACTCCCGCTCCTTACCCTCCCACTCCCACGACCAGCAAGCCCACTCCCAATCTCTCCCTACTCATCCCCCCTCCCTCCAAACCGCCTCCCTCCCCTCCCGTCCCCCCTTCCTTCCCTTCCTCCCCCACGACGTCCAACCCCCCTCCCACGACGAGCAATCCCCCACCGCCACTTCCGACCCTACCATCCGCCGCCTGTCCGCCTAGCAACGGCACCGGCGCATCCAGAGGCTCGAGACACTGGTGCGGCAGCTGAGGGTGGGGGGTAGTGATGATGATGAGGGCGAGGAGGAGGGCAGTGATGATGATGATGCGGATGGGGAGGAAGCAGAACAAGACAATGATGATGAGAGGAGGAGGAGCGTGCGGGAAGAGAGCGTGCGGGAGGGGCGATTAGGGCAGGGGAGCACAGGGGAGGGGAGCGGGGATGTGGATGACGACGACGGGGAGGAGAGTGAATATGACGATGAGGAGGAGTATCACACACCGTTGTAAGAAAGGGGGTTTGGCATCGAGGACGGGTGGGTGGGCAGGCCAGCCCTGGGGTGTTTGTGCGGGGGCGGAGATGGGGAGGTTATGGGTCTTGGTTGGGCGTGGGCACAAGGGCAGGAGGAAGGGGTGGTGACGGGGATCATGTGTGTTGGATCATGTCTCTATGGGCGGGAAAGGTGGTTGGTTGTTTTCATCATTCATTCACAGAAGGATTTGATAGACAGCGACATACGAAACAGAAGTAGAGAAGCAGCGAGTTGATAGACCACAACAATGGGCGCAAGTCCCTTTTCATTTTTTTTTGGAACCAGACGTGACTGATCTATCTCAAGCAAACACCACCCCTCTACGCATGCTCATCCTGGATGTCAAGGCCATCAAAGTCATCGAGCAGCTCGTCCATGTTGATCCTCGGGCCGTCATCCGTCGTCATCTCGGTCTCGGCGATGCTCATGGCATCCACGTCCTGCGCCTTCTTCTTGTTGGTGTTCTTGTACAGGGCCAGCGCGGCGCGCAGCTCCTCGTCCTCCTCGACATCCCGCAAGAACATCTCGTACTCGGCGTCCATGCGGGCCTGGTCGGCGGGCTTGGGGAGCAGGTCGCCCTCGTCCTTGGCCATGCGCTTGAGCTTCCAGTTGCGCCGCTTGTTCTTGCGCCGGTTCGGATAGTGCTTCTTGACCAGCACCACATCCGGGATGGTCGACCCGTACGCGCGCGAGTTCTCGATGGCGTCGAGCGCGTCCGAGTTGAAGTTAGTCCCCGACAGCATGTACCCCATGACCGAGTCGCCGGGTCGGAGGAGGCTGCCGAGATGTGTGCGCGCAAAGTAGGTGTTGTCGTTGACGCCGAGGTCGGATGCCCTGGCTACTGTGACTTCGCCAAGCACCCACTTCCCCTTTCGCTGGCCGGTCGACTCGATATCCATGACGATGAACTCGACCATGTCGGGAGCGCCGGCCAGTGGCATGACGGGTGCCCGCCAGTAGACCTCGGAGCTGAGCTCGGCCGTCTGGAGCGTGTTGGGATCCAGGAGGTTGACGGATGTGCCTATCCTCCAGCAGAGGACGAGCGGGCTGATGCTGCCGATGGACTTGGCCAGTTTGAGCGGCAGCGCCACCAGGTCGTCACGACAGATGGGGACAATCTCAGCGGAATAACTGAACTTGTAGGACTTGTTGCCTGTGTGGGTATCTGCCGAGATGAGATGCCTCGAGTCCTTGAGGTTGACCGGGACGACTGATTTGAGGAAGTTGATGAATGCCTCTGCTTGGTTCCTGTGGGCAAAGTAGAAGTCGATGCCGTCCTTCTCCTCCTTGATGTTTATCGTGTCCCTGTGCGCCTGGTGCTTGAGGATTAATTGTTCCAGGAGGAGGAACGTCCTCTTGTGGGTGACCTTCTGGCGGACCTGAACGGCGGCGCGCCAGACGTTGGCGGTGTACGACTTGGCGCACTCGCGGCACTGCTGGTGGGCCACGACGTAGACCACCTCGAAGCTCTGCTGCATTAGGACACCCTCGGCGACCGAGTCCTGGACTGTGATTTTGACCTTGATGCGTCGGGAGTGGGGCTCGGTCCATACGAAGCGGGCGTCGATGATGCGGACTTTGCCGAGGTTGCGCAGTCGTTTGAGGCAGAGCGACAGCAGCTCTCGTGATTCGGGGGCGGCCGTCACCCAGCTCGCGGGTGGCATCAGCCATCGGTCGCAGTCTCGGCAGAAGTGGAGGACGCCATCCCGTTGGATGCCTTGTGAGATGTCGACGGTGGACTTGATGCTGTGGTTGGGTCAGTTCTGGTTTTGGATGCCCGACGATGCTGTTTGATGAAACTTACCAGTCGTAGCAGAGGGCGCCGGTGGAGGCGGTGCCGTCTATGGGGACGCCGCAGTTGCAGCAGAGGATTCTGTCATGCTGTCAGTATCCAGGTATGTTTACTGAGTATCCAGAAGGGTAAACTCACGTTGCGCCTGTCCGCGCAGAGCCACCGGCCATCGGGGCCATGCCCATGGGGGCGTCGAGATCCATGGTGAGGTGTTCTGTGTTGTTGCGTCTTTCTTGGTGTTGTTTACTTGGTTTGGGGGGTATCAAATTCCAGACGACGGCTGTCCGAGTGGTTCCAGCGGTTCCAGCTGTTCTGGTTTGTTATTTTTGTTGGTGGTATGCTGGCGGTGGGAATGGATGGATGGATGAGCTGCGGCGGGGCAACTTTTCCCAAGAATTTGTTCAGGCTTTTGCCCCGCGCTGCTTGATAAGCCGCTTATCGGGCTGTGGGGTGGCATGCCAGGGGCCCGCTTCTGAGCTTGGCGGGGTGAGTTGCCAGGTTTGCCGGGGTGAGTCGCCAGGCTTGGCGAGGCTGTGACGCGGCCAATCATTCCGGCGGCATTTGGTGAGATCAGATCGCGTCCTTGTCCCGTTTGCTCCAATTCTTTCCAATCTTCGATTGTTTCCAGAACATCTCGAGCTAGCCAACGACCCCGGTTTTCCAGGAACCAACCGCCCGCCTAGGGAATGCACAGGCATCCCTGGTGCCCACTACAGGGCTCCAGAGGCTGACCTGGCTGCACCCAACTCGTTTCCGGGTCCACACCTGATAGCTGGACCCTTGAGCCCTGGTCCCTTGACGGAGCGAAAGCGGCGTCGCCGTGCTTGGGTCCGGGCCTGATCACATCGGGACATCCTTCCGTCGCTCGCTCGGCCATTCTAATGGCTGTTTTGGCCGCCAAATCCTGCATCTTGGCCAATCGAATGGCGGCCTCGCCCAGGTTCCCATGCCTTGGGAGCGCCGTTTGAGCCGCAGGACGCAGATTGCCGCAAATCAGCATTTCGTTGCGAGGCCGATGGGATCGACAACGGCAGCCTAACGCCGACTCCCATGCTAGTTATCCATCGTCGTCATCTCTCGTTCAGGTCTGGTTCCCTGCGGCCCCCTGGAAGTTCATGCTGTACGCCCCGGTATTCTCGTCCTTGACCATCTTGAAATTATCCGTGCTTAGCCCGAACGGCTTGAGCAGCCCGTTCCCCAGGTCCTTGAGCTTTGCCCACATCTCGGCCGTCTCCGTTTCTTGCGCAGCCTTGGCGCGCGGCGGCAGCTGCCGCAGCTGCGCCTGCACGATCTTTCTGTCGGCGGGTGCCAGGTTGGTCATGGCGGACAGCCGCTTGTAGTCCTCGACGGCGCCCTCGAGGTTGGACCACCCGCTGAGCTCACTCCTCGCGCGGGCGCGTCGCATCAGGGCCTTGGCGCGTATCCGGGCTACGTCGTCTTGGCGTTTCCGCTGGGCAGCCTCGGCCGAATCGACGTCGGGGTGCGACGTGAGGGCCGGACCGGCCTTGGAGGCACCGGCGCTGATGATCTCTTCCTCGGCGTCGTCGTCGTCGATCTCGACGACTCGGGTTGCTTCAGCCTCGGCCTTGGCCTTTTCTGCGTCCTGCTGCTCCACCCGTTCAAGCCCGTCCAGGGCGGCCGTGGCGCTGCTGACAGCGTCTTTCCATTCCTCCAGCTTCAGGTGGCAGGCGGCAATGTTGGAGCGGAGGACGGCCAGCTCGTAGTCGAGATAGTTGGGGCAGACGGTGACGGCCTCGCCATACTTGTTGATGGCAATCTCGTACTTGCCCGAGGCAAAGAGGGCGTTGGCCTCGGCCTTGTGCGAGTTGGACTCGTCGAGGAGCGACTGGGGGGTTGATGTTAGTTGTAACGCGGCTCGTGAGAGTGAGAGACTAGGAAAAGGACAAACTTGCCTTCTCTTCCTCTGGTGAGAACCTCTCGTGGTGTTGTTGATTCTGCTCCTCCTCTTCGCCCTCCCCCTCCCCGCCTCCTGGCTTCTTTTGGGCGGCGCCCTGGTTCGGCCGAGCGGGCTCCGTGGTGTCAGCCGATGCCCTGTCATTGCTGATTGTCATGGTCGGCGGATCAGGGCCTGCCCAACCGGCTGCAGGGGCGGACGAGGTTTGGTTGTTCGAATGCGAGATAAAGCAGCCGGCGAGACTCGGAGGGGGGGTGCAATGGATTGCAGATGGAGCACCATGGGATGGAATGGGCCCAATCGATGGCGTCGCGGCGCCACGCGAGCAATCCATTGGGTAATTACCGTTTTCACATGCAGCCAGATCCACTTGTTGCTCGCTTGCGCTCTCGGCTGGCCGTTTGGGGTTCCACCGACCTGGTTATTACCAGGTCGCAGACTTGGGGCCATGCTGCAGCGCGACGGGGAGCCGGGCATGACAGGGAGGGCATGGCAGGGCAATGGGCCTGGCACAGGGTGTGGCAGGGAGCGGCAGAGCATGGCCGGGCATGGCATGGCAGCTCGCGACCAAACCCTTGAGATGGAACCCAGAGAACCCAAACACACCCTCGTCGCCCACCCACTGTCACTTCATGCCCGTTCCATCACCCATCTCAGCCCGCTTATCTCGCAACTTCCTCGGCTTGTTGCATCATGTCAAGGGGGGACGACGGCCCGAGCACTGCCGCACACCGCGCTGCTCAGCGTCGCAGAGGATAACGCTGCCGGGAAGAACCGTGTCGCCCAGCGCATGCCCGCAGGACGGTGCAGTAAGGCGCAGCAGGGCAAGGGCACGATGCGGGCAGCGGATGCAGAAACCGTGCAACCCAGCTGGGCAACCCAGCCCTGGGCCAGGAGGGTTCTCATCCCATGTTAGCGTCAGAGCCAGAACCAGGGCCCTGTGTGCCCCCGGCCCTGTGCCCCGCAGCAGTAGCGGGTGTGCAGGGGAGGGGAGCTTGGGGACAGCGAAGGATGGAGAAGTGTATTCCGGACTCCAAACTTTTTTTTGGTTTTTCAACAGTCGATCCCCTCCCCCAATTGCTGCGTCGCACTCGTGGTCTCTTTAGATACGAGCACCTGCGAGGCCACTGCTACGCTGTATAAAGCAGACCCCCTCACTGCCGACAGATATTAAACATACATATTCTCGCCATTGAGCCTTGCTGCTGCCAGCCACACCATCCTCTTCTCAAGCACATACCAGCCAACTTGACTGGCATTCACTACGTTTCTGTCCTTGTTCGCAATCGGCTCCAGAACCAACAAACACAACCACCACCATGGCGCCCAGAACCGAGTACGTCTTTCTGCTGCCTATCTCGCATCCCCGATCGGCCGACGACTGACAATGCCCCCCAGCTTCCCGCCCGTGCGCGCCTGTCTCTTCGACATGGACGGCCTGCTCCTCGACACCGAGGACCTCTACACCCTCTGCGTCAACTTGATCCTCGAAAAGTACCAGCGCCCCCAGCTACCGTGGAGCATCAAGGCCAAGCTGCAGGGCCGCCCGGGCCCCGCCGCCAACAAGCTCTTCCATGACTGGGCCGAGCTGCCCATCACCCATGAGGAATACGTCGAGCAGTACTACGCCCTGCAGGCCCAGCACTTCCCCAACACCCAGCCGCTGCCCGGCATTCCCGAGCTCCTGTCCTGCCTCGGCCGCACCCGCTACTGGGACCTGAAGAAGGGTCAGCCCCAGACCAACGGCCACGCCGCCGCCACCAATGGCCATGCCACCAACGGGCACACCAATGGCATTAACAGCCACAAACCCAACGGCGCCACCACCACCCCGGCACCGCACCGCGTGCACATCGCCCTGGCGACCTCTTCCCACGCCTCCAACTTCCGCCTCAAGACCGCCCACCTGACCTCCCTCTTCTCCGTCTTCCCCTCCCACCGCCGCGTCCTGGGCGACGACGCCCGCATCCCCCCCGGCCGTGGCAAGCCCCTCCCCGACATCTACCTGGTCGCCCTCAAGACCATTAACGACTCCCTCCCGGAGGGAGAGACCCCCATCACCCCCGAGGAGTGTCTCGTTTTCGAGGACTCCGTCCCCGGCGTCGAGGCCGGCCGCAGGGCGGGCATGCGCGTGGTGTGGTGTCCGCACCCGATGCTGAAGAAGGAGTATTCCGGGCGCGAGGGGGAGGTGCTCGCCGCCAGGACGGGCGAGGCCGGCGAGGTGGATCTGCACCAGCTGGGCGAGGTCGATGATGGCTGGGCCGAGTACCTGCCGACACTGGTCGAGTTCCCGTATGAGCGGTACGGGGTTGTCGTGCCGCCTGTGGAGGTGGAGCAGGAGGAGGGGATGGTGGAGGGGGGTGTGGTCGGGGAGGGGGAGGTTTTGCAGGCTGTTTGAGGGATGGTGGTTTTGGCTGGGAAGGTTGCGGTGTTTGAGAGGGAAGGGGGTTGTGATTGGGTTAACGGTTGATAGTCGTTGACAGTTGGCGGGACATCGTCACCATCACCACCCCACGTGTTGGCTCGGCTTTCCAACCGAGCGACTCTAAAACATCCTCGGGCAAGCTTTGCCCCGAGATAACAGACCGACAGCGCTGGCGTTTTTCTTTTTTTCCATCTTTGTCGGAGGGGCGTGGCGTCGGGGTTACCGGTGGCGCGAGACAGACACGGGGGTCGTGTCTCAGATCGGGTCGTGGGGTTTTGGCGCCGTCACAGTTTTCTTGTTTCTTCCTTTTTGGTGGCTCTCGGCCGAGCGATGGTAATGGTAAAGATGGGCTGGGATGCACTATACACGCAATTGTACGACGGGCTTTGTTCTTCGGGGCCTTAGGGGACGGGGATCAGCAACTCGGACACACGAGAACGGTAAACTAAAATACCAAGATTGAAAAATAGACGAGGCACAAGATATAGATGGATCAGGACTTGGACGTTTGGGAGTGGGCGTGGTAAATAGATGGAGAGAGGGAATATAATAGTATATACAGACTCGTTTCATGACATATACCTGCGTCGTTGCATGATTGTCATAACCGCCGCGACTGAAAAGCTCCAAAAAGCTCCCCTCATGCCTGAATTTCACCAACTCCTTGCGTACCCAATGTGTCATGTAAGAGCAGGTCCATGGCCCAGCGTACAAAAATGCTCACTTCATACAGCGGTCCTATCCGCATGAAAAGAAAAGTCCCGTTCATCATGATGAATCCCCGCGTTCCTCCCCAGTTTAGATCGCAATGGTCCTGCACACCCAAGTGTGGCCTCGACGATATGGGCAGGAATGCAACGTCCGCCCCGTCAAGCCCACTCATTCCCACTCCTCCCCCTCCCCTCCCTCTACTGTCCACTCCGCACCCCACCACCACCCCCAGGTGCCAGCAACCCCTCCCCACCAGGACTAGTACCAGCCGGCAACGAGTCCAGCACCCCAAACCCCGCCGGCCCTGCCGATCCCGCCGCCGCCGCCGCCTCCACCGCCCCCTCCCACCCCCATGCAACCTTGAGCTCCCCAATCACCCGATCCAGACACCACCCGGTCTCACTCGTAATCCTGTGGAGCACGCCCAGCACCTCCTCCTGCTCGGCGCGGTCGACCAGCGCGGGGCCGACGGCCCCCAGGCTGCGCGCCGCGACCGACACGACGCACCTGTCGTCCCGCGTGTGCGCGACGATGCCGCACACGTGGTGGGCGTGGTGCAGCTGCGACGCGCGGTTCTCCCTGCTGTCGCGCGGGTCGAGCGGGTTGGTCTGTGCTAGGAGGCACATGGCCGTGTGGTAGAAGAGGCGGCCGAGTTTGGCGGGGGGTTTGATGAGCCTGTTTGTGGCGGGGTTAGTGGACTTACTTGAGGAGGTTGTGAGACAGGGAGAGGACGGAGAGTCAAGACGCACCACACGTTGGGAAAGAGGGACTTGCTCGAGGGCCCGGCCGAGTATCCGTATGGCTTCATGGAGCGGGGACAGCCAAGGTTCCACGCGTTGCACATGTTCTGCAGCCGCCTCCACTCGGTGAAGCGGTTCTGCCGGCGGGCCTGCTCGTCGTGCGGCGATGGCTCTTGGAACGGGGGTATGGTGTTGGCGCGGAAGTTGGCCACCTTGGCCATGATGTAGAAGATGCGGTGGACCCAGAGTTCCTCGTCGCCCAGCTCTGCGCTGGCATCCAAGGCGGCGCTGGGGCCTCCCCGGACGCTCCAGATGTCGTCGCTGGCCACGCTGCGGCTGCCGCTTCTGCTCGCGGCTCCGAGAATGGCAAATTCCAAGTCCAACCCCCACTCGTCGGGCTCCCAGGCCGTCGCCCAGTTGAAGGAGATGCAGCCGAGCACCTCCATGCCGACGTTGACCCAGAAGCCGGCGGCCCCGATACCTGTGGAAGAGGCGTCCCATCCACATTCGCGGACGAGCGTTCGGGTCGAGGCAATGTGGCCCATGCGCTGGGTGGGCTTGTCGCTCATGATGTCGTAGGCGTTGAGGACGATGGCTGTCAGGGCACACTCGCTGAGGTCGCAGTCTCGATCCTGTTGACTGCGGAGGAGTTGAGCGGCGGCAATACGGTAATAGTACTCGGCCTCGTCGCCGTCGTGTGCTCCGGTCAGGGTAAGGTGTCTGGCACCGCAGGCGAGCAGTGCGTGGAGCAGCATGGGCAGCTTCAGCGCCAGGTACGGGACGATAGTGGCAAAGTGCTTGTCCTTGTCCAGCGCATCCATCCACACCGACACCTCGTCGATGAAGGCCTGCATGAAGAGGATCTCCTCCTCCGAGGTCAGGTAGTCCCGTTCGCGGGTCGTATTTTCGCTCGAGGGAGTCATGAGGCCGCTGGGGGTGCCAAACTGGTGGCTGGAGCCGGTGTGTGGGCCATAGCGAAAGTCGTGGGGCGGTGGTCCAGTGGCCTGGGGCGTTAGCTGGGGGGCGTTGATGAACCCCTCGCGACTCCTCATGTCGAGGGATTGCGATCTGGTAGCCCCCTTGCCCACGGCTTGGTCATGAAGAGAAGCAAGTGTGAAGGGTTCTTCGGCGTGCGCGGTAGCAAAGCTGAGTTCCGGCCTTGGGGCAGGCCGAGCAGCAAGGGAGGAACTGGTGATGGCTGCTAGGGTCGGGCCGCGGTCATGATGGTGCGCCGACCCGTGTGGCGGAGGCTGCCCGACGTGGCTCGGATGATAGGGGTCTCGAGTCGCTGGCGCATCCCCTCTTGCGACCACCTCGGGTAGGAATCCGTTGTCGATGGTTGTGGGATCCGTTGGTTCGGGCGGCGCCTCGAGTGGCATGTCCAGGTCGATCGAGGACGGTGACGGCACAGCTCTTGGGTATCGGGCCCGCCCCCCTTTATACTCGGAAGCGATGTCCCGCGACTCATCAAAAATTTGAACTGGAGTAAGGCGAGGTCGGTTAGTGTGTCAGTGGGAGGAGGGAGAAGGGTAGAGAAAGAGCAACAAACATGACCAGTCCGCCGTGGGCACGGCGAGGCACGGGGGGTCCTTGACTTGGATATCGATAAAGTTCAGGCGTATCCCGCGCCTGCACTCGCGGCTGCTCTTGCGGCAGTTGTTGCACTCTGGCAAGCCCTCGTCACACTTGAGATGGCGTTCTCGACAGGTCAAACAGCCAGTGCGAACCCGCTTAGACTTTCCCGTCACTGCGGGGCTCGCCGAAGGCGCGGGCTGCCTCCCACCTCCACTATTGTTGGTGTTGTTCGTAATGGTGCTGCTGGTGGTATCAGTGGCAACCGCCATGGGTGCCGTGGGTGGTGTGGCAAGCCGTGACGGCGGCTCCCACCGCTGGGCGGTACCGGGGTGGAAGGAGGTCAACGGCGGCTGTTGGTGTCTGACGGACGAGGCCAAGTAGTGATGATCGGGACTGCGGTTGCTACTCGGAGCCGTGTAAACCGGTGGTGCTGGTTCCTCGTCCCAAGGCCGTGGAATGGTAGGCAGGGTCCGGGAGCGCGAGGGATTCCGTGGCTGGCGAGAGCGCGACCGATGGCGGCGAGCAGGATCCATGGTGGCGGGGTGGACACAGTGGGTGGCCATCCGTGGCTGCTTGCCTACCTAATGAGTAGGAGGATTCGTGGCTTCGTGTCTCCGCGTCTTCACCGCTCTCCTCACGCAGCTCGCGGGTTGCGGGTCGCGGCTGGCAGAGTCAACGGAGCGGTCCTTTCCTGTCGCTCTGGCTGACTGTCAACGTCGGCCGGGAACAGGAAGGGCAAGTCGAACGGGCGGAGAAGGGAGAGAGGGCAACGGCTGCGGGCCCGCGGTGGGCGATAGTCGAGGCGGCGCACGGGTTCAGGTAGGACGGATCCATGAGTGCCGGAGGTCGGTGCTGGCGGTGGTGCTGTGTGTGCTGCGTGTCGTGCTGTGTGGCCTGGGGTGTCTGCGGTGTCTGCGGGGTCTGCTGCTGCGGCTACCCATCCGTGGAGGCCGGGAGGCCCAGTAGCAAGGCGGGTCGTCGGCGGCGGTGGTGAAGCTGCAGGCCAAGAATGTCTCGAACGAGCTGGAACCCCCACCGTACTTAACCGACGAGCGTCCGCAGTGCCGACACGGGCTGCTGCGCGCGGTCAAGCCCCAAGGCGCTTCGCGGGCAAGGCCCAGGCCGTGAGGATGGGGTGCGGGCTGCAGATGGCTAAACCCGGCACGGAGACGCTGTGTTACAGGTTCGCCCAAGGAGCGGAACGGCGCGTGGGAAGCGTGGGAAGGGCCCAAGGCCAAGCTAACCAGCCATCCCGTCGGCCGCGTTTGGGGGGAACTCGGGACTCGGCGCCAGGGAAGCCAGGGAGGCCAGGGACTGGGGGAGGATTCGACGACGACGCAGGGTCCCAAGAGCGGGCAAGGCACTGCAGATGAAGCAGCCAAGGCGCAAGGGTCCGCCCAGCGTCGCAGTGACTGAAACATGAAACAACGGCTACAATCGCCAGGGCAGCGAGGACCAGAAAAAAGGAGAGGTGGGAGGAGCTTGGGAAAAGGAGAGAAGAGAGAGAGAGAGAAACCCATCATCAGGGACTCTGTTCATCCATTGCAAAGAATAACTGGCTGGAAATGGGCCAGATGGCGGATGGACGATGTCGGCATGACCCTGCTTGAAGCTTACATAGGTACAGATCTGTACATTGCAACCAGGGCTCACCTCGGTGTCGAGAGCAAGCAATTGGTAGCAGGGCAAGCTGCGTGGGAGACCAGAGAGCATTTTCTGTTCCCTGTCTGGGCAGGAGACAGAGAGAGCGAGGGTGGAAGACAGGCGGCGCATGGGACAGGGATCTGGTGCCGCCAAGCCCTAGCCCTGGCGCTGGTGGACCCTCGCGGCAATCGGACGCGGGGTTCTCTGCCCTCTGGGCCCACCCGTCGCTTTGAAGTGAGCCCCACCTCTTCATCTGAAGCCTCCTCGGGCAATTTTCCAACCTTCACTCTCACCGTCAGCCCTCCAATCAGCGCCGCCTCCCGCATCTTGGGCCTGAGCTTTGACCTTCTGTCCCAGCGAAAGCGACGACGGGCATGGTGTTGGCTGCATGCGCCGCGAACTGAGCGCACTCGACAGTGAAGAGTTGACGAGGCAATTTCGTGGCAGAGAGGGCTGCAGAGCGCACGTGCAGGTTCGCCTGCAGCTACTTGGTCCTGACCTGGTTCAGCACCAGCATCCTTCGCTCTCGGCGTGGTTGGCGGGGGTTGGCATTCAAGGTTGCCTTCCTCTGTTTGTCTCTCCTACCTAGCTTACCGCCTCGCCTGCCTCATGCCGAACACACCGCTGAACATGACTGCGCAACGCATTTACGTGAGCGTCTCGCCAAAGAGCCGGCTCTGGTCCGTCGCAGGCGAATCGGCCGCCGCCATCGTCGACATTGCGCTGGACCTGGCAGAAGGGTGGCAAGGTCGATCCCGATGCGCGGGACCCCAGGCTCCTGGTGGAGGAGAGATGAGGCCCAAGGACACACATATCGACTTCGACTTGCACCACGACGACTACAATTCTGAGACTGCGCACCTTCCAGGAAACAACTATCTTTCCGTCGTCATCGTCTTTCTCAGCACCGCCGAGAGTGCAAACCGTGAGCAAGCTGCTGGAGGACAGGGTCAACCAGGAGGTTCGCGAGATCCACGGATCGCACACGGCCGCCGTGCAACCACCTTTTCATCGTCGACCATACTGGAGGCAAGATTCCTTGCTATCCAAGCCCTCGATCTGCGCAGATGCCCAGCCGTGAGGGGGCTGATGACGAGACCAAGCTGCTCGTGGTCTGCGATGCTCGAGGACAGATGCCCGATTCGGAAGCCCCGTGAGCCACGCGTCCCTCCCGTTTGGGTCCAACAGGCCCCCAGCCCACTACCCGATCCAAGCAGGGCTTGGACACGACCTGCAGGCCAGGACACCGCCCATTCTCTCGGTGAGGCCAGGGACTCTCCGTATCGCGACGCGCAGGAGCAGATGAGTGGACTCCGGGCTCGAGAAGCAATCGAGGCTCAACACGTCTTTCCGGAGTTTGTGACAAAGATAAGACATCCATCTGCACGCGTACGAGTCACCGCCTAGCCCAACGGCAACCCCGATCGCTGGGAATGGGGACGGCATGTCGTCCCCAGTCTCACCTCGCTGGGTTCTGATTCTGCAGGGACTTGCCAGATTGGTAACTGCACCGATCCGGCTTAGCGCCGACGGCACGGTGCGTGGTGGGCCGGATCGTGGCCAGTGCCTTGCTTCGATTTCAGAGCCACCTCAGCACCCAGATCCCTGCTTGATCCAGACTCCAAATCCCCAACGACCTCTCTTGACCGCACATGCCATGGCCGCCGCAGCAGCCGACGGACGGCCCGCCCAGCCCAAGGCCGTCCTGCGGGGCCACAAGGCACAGGTGCATGCCGCCGCCTTCATCCGCCGCAACGACCGCCTTGTCACGGGCGACGCGGATGGTTTCGTCATCGCATGGGACCTAACCATCATGCGACCCCGCGCCGTATGGCAGGCCCATGAAAATGCCATCCTGGGCATCGCTGGCTGGGGCGATGATCGCCTGATCACGTAGGTCGATACTGGTGCCTCTCCAGGTTGGAAGAAAAATAGAAAATAAAATACTGAAAACCGCCTCTCTATAACAGCCATGGACGAGACCACAAGCTCATCGTCTGGAAGCTCACTGCTGCCAAAGATGAACGAGCCCTTAGCACCAAGCTGCCCCTGGACCCATCCCCAGAAACCCGGCCCCAGCCGTGGATGCTGCACATGATTGAGGTCAACACCATGAACTTTTGTTCCTTCTCGCATTGCCCCACCTCCCCCGGATCGGGCTCCTCGCCGTCTGAGATTCTCATCGCCGTGCCCAACACCCTCGCCTCGGAGGCCGTAAGCATCGCCCCCCACCCCTATGTCCCACCAACCCATCAACTAACCACCCCCCTTTAGATCGACATCTTCCACCTCCCCTCCCAAACCCGTCAACACACGGTCAAACTCGGCGACAAAAACGGTATGGTCATGGCTCTCGCTCTCTTCCACCACCCCGCAACACAAACCCTGACCCTCGCCGCCGGCTATGAAAACGGCGCCGCCACCGTCGCCCAGTTCGACAACACCACCAACCTCTGGACCGTCCGCTACCATTCCCAATCCCACTCCCAACCCATCCTGTCCCTCGACGTCTCCCCCGCCAGGGATTACTTCCTCACCTCGAGCGCCGACGCAATCCTCGCCAAGCACCCCTTAACCTTCCCACCCCTCCCTTTGATCAAACCCCCGCCCACCACCACCACCGCCACCGCGGCGATACTAACGACCCCCCTCAAAACACTCAACACAAAGCACGCCGGCCAGCAATCCCTCCGCATCCGCTCCGACGCCCGCGTCTTCGCCACCGCCGGCTGGGACGCCCGCATCCGCATCTACTCGGCCCGCACCCTCGCCGAGGTCGCCGTGCTCAAGTGGCATACCGTCGGGTGCTATGCCGCGGCCTTTGCCGAGGTTGACGTTCCCCGGGAAGGTGAGGAGAGGCAAGGCGGTGAGGGTGGGAGTAGGGATGGGGTTGATGGGGAGGGGGGAGGGGATGGGGAGGTGTCCAAGAGTCAAGAGGTGGTACTTGCGCCAAAGTTGGTGGAGGTGACGGTCAGGGAAAAGAGGGAGAGGCTGGCGAGGACGGCGCATTGGTTGGCGGCGGGGAGCAAGGATGGGAAGGTTAGCTTGTGGGATGTGTTTTAGGTGGCTGTGCGTAAAGGGGGTTCAACTCGGATGTTGAACCATCAACCTCGCCCACGCGTTTTGGAGGGGCACCGTTGTTTGCCTGCTTCGCATCACCAGGACACCGAAATGCCAGTAGTAAAATACATTAATAATTCCTCTGCAACAACAAAACTCCAGCGCCTGGTATTCTAAAAAGAACCGTGGTATTTAATCCCCCCCTCCCCAAAGAGAACAACAACCTCCCTCCCCACCCCGCCTCTTTCACAAATGCGCCCTTCCATCTAACCTCCTCCTCCTCCTCTGCTCCGCCACACTCCGACTCAAGCTCCTCTCCTCCTCACTACTCAACCTCGCGGGCGCGGCCGTCTTCCCCTTGCCCTTCCCCTTCCCTTTCCCCTTCCCCTTCCCCCCTTCCTCCGCACTCACTGCCTCCTCAAACAGCTTCCGCCCAAGCTCATCCGTCAGCGCGACAACCCGTGTACTCACCGTCGCGCCATCCCGCCTGTTCTTGCCCTCGCGCCTGCTCGACGCGATCTTCTCGGTGAAATCCCACAGCCGGCCCGTCGCGAGGAGGCTGCCGCTTTTTTCGTCGCGGCCGGGGCGCCACTCGGGCGCGATGCGCAGCCGCGGCGGGATGCGCGGGTCTTTGGCCTTGACGACTTGGATGATGCCCTCTTCCTCGAAGCGCTGGTAAGAGTTTTTGAGGGTTTCCTTGTTGACGGCCTCGAAGTAAGAAAGGTCGCCTTGGTGGTAGAGGGTTTTTCCGAGCTGGTTTGGGGCATGTCAGTTTTTCTGTGGGTGGGGGGATGAAATTGGTTGGAAAGGAAGGGAAGCTTACCAGCTGCGCGCTGTCCTGCGCCTTGGACACTTGCGCCCAGATGTCATTCTTCTGGCCGAGCGGCGGGGACAGGCCCATGAGCGACACAGCAGCCAGCCAGCTTGCCTCGATGAACGGCCAGATCAAAAAGCAGTAAAAGTCGTAGTTCTCGCGGCCAGCGGCCCGCTCGGCGTCCGAGAGCCCGATCTTGGTGATGTTCCCCAACTCGTCGCGCTCAATGAAGATAACATTGTCCGCCTCCAGGCCGAGGAGCGTCTTTTGTAGGTTCGACGCCAGGCCTTCGCTGGAATATATAAACTCGCCGCGGAAGAGCGACGACAGGAACAAGACCTGGTCTTGCAGCTCTTGGTAGCCAATGTCCTGTATCGCCGGGCCACCTCCCTGCTTGACCCGCGTGTACAGCGCAGCCGCTACGAGCGCCTCTGAGATAAACAGGTGGATGGTCATGTTTCGGTAAAAGGAGAGCTGGAACCGGTCGACGGCGTAATACGTGGGCTCGGCGAGGCCGTCGACAACGCGGACAAGGTCCTTCCCGAGCACTTCCAACCCGCGCTCGACAACGTCCGAAATGGGCGAGTGGCCGAAATGCGCAACCCTCCCACCCTTGGCCCTGATGCGGCAGGTGAGCCACTCGACGCGGCGGATCAGCTCGGCCCTCCCGACACCGCGGCCACGAAGGGTGAGCAGGACCGTCCCTATCAGGGCCGTGGGCATCACCACCGACACAGCGTTGATGTCCGCCAGCACCTTGTAGCCGAGGGTCCTCAGGAGTTTCTGGCGCACGAGCTGGTTCTTCATGTCTTTCCAATCGACCTTGATGGTCGAAGGAATCTTGGACTGCCGCAAGAGCTGCTCGTTGATGAAGCCGCGCAGGCTCCACGGCTCGTGGAACCGCACGTCGACCCTCCCGAGCTGCAACGAGAGCACACTAGACCCGCCCGCGAGAAAATCCGCCAGGTTTTCCTTCTTCTTCGGCACGCCCAAGAGCTCGGTCACGTAGCCCTCGGTCTCGATGACCTTGTCGTACTGCGTGCTGACGGGGCAGATGATGGCATCGTCAACGCGGCCTGACAGAAGGCTGTCGAGTACGAAGCTCAGGATGCCGAACTTAGGCGGGAGAAGCTTTCCTGTGCGTGACCGGCCGCCTTCGATGAAGCACTCGAGGTTGTACCCGCCTTGGAGCATGACGTCTATGTAAGCTTGAACGAGGGTGGTATAAAGCTGGTCGTCTCCGAAAGATCTGCGGATGTACATGGCTCCTTTGTGACGTTAGTATCGGCAAGGGAACAGTTACTTAGAAGTTGGGAGAGTGACGTACCGGCGTGCTGCAAGAAGCTGCCCACTACAGGGAAATTCAGGTTGTCGCCCGCCACGACAACCGGGAGGGCGAGGCCGAGCCTGTAGCAGAGGAGCTGCAGAGAGACGTAATCGACATGGGACCTATGGCATGGCAAGAAAATTATGCTCTGCTTCTTCCGGGCCGCCTCCTCGGCAACAACCCGCAAACGCAGCACCTCCTCGCTCGACACGTGGATCCCCTGGTGGTATGCCCTCAGCAGCAGCTGGGTCACCAGGTAGTAGGCGCCCCGGATGAACGGCTTGCTCTCAAACTTGCAGATCATCTTGTCGGTCAGGTTTTCGGCCACCTCCTGCAGGCTCTGGATCAGGATGGCGCGGCGCTGGGCCTTCTTCATGAGGAAGTCCTTGTCGTCCTTGTTGAGCAGGCCCTCCGTCTCCTCGACGGCGACGCGCATGTCGGCCAGCTGTGAGATCTTGGTCTGCAGCAGGGTGGCCGACATGATCTGGGTCTTGATGTGTTCCGAGAAGCCCGAGTAGAAGATGGGCTGGCCGATGACCTCGTCGTAGGCGCGCCAACCGGTGCCGGAGACATAGAGGGATACCTCGCGCAGGAATCTGGCCGGGGAAGGTCGTCAGGAGGCCGTCCTTTACGGGCGTGGAGGGTTGGGTGAGGGAGGGAGCGTGCCGGCTTACCGTAAGGGCTCGGAGCGGAAGCGGGCCATGTTCTTCATCAGGGCCTCCTCCTTGCCCTCGGGGAGGACTGCCGGCTCAATGAAGCCACTGGGTTGGAGGGTGATGCGGTCGCCCAGAATGCGCAGGTCGGGGGCCGCCACATCATGGCGGTCGTCGTCGGATGGCATGGCTGGGAGAGTGTTGCGCCGAGTAGGTAGGGGGTTGCTCTCGTCGCCCCCTATTATCTGCTTCCTTCCGCTTCCTTCCGTCCTTCCGTCCTGGAACTCCTCCTCGGGGGACACCCGATTGATCGCAGTAGATGGTCGTGTTCTTGTATCAACTGTTGCCCTCGTAATAATCGCTTGTCATTGAGGGAACCGTGCGAGATCGTCCGAGGGGTAGGCAGATCCGGGGTTGAAACTCGTAAACGCAATGTCCTTGTCAAGTGCCGGCGGTTTCCACGGATTCCCGAGGTGCCATCTGATTGTCGGGAACAGGAGCAGCAGTTGGTACAGGGGTCCTTCACTGAACGAACCCACTGTCCCAACCGCTGTCCCATGGGGATAGTGGGGTGCCCGAGCCGAGGTTAGGCCTAACAGGGAATAGTACGGGCCGCTGACGTGGAGCAGCCAAGCTGCGACAGCTCCAATCGCCGAGAGACGAGCTTCAAATTTCGATGTTTCCATCTCCAAACTTGAACAAACTCGCCCGCGCCATGTCGTAGCCATCATCGGGCATCCCGGCGGCGCGGAAATCACCATGACACCTTGAGGATAAGGATCCCACGCAGGCTGGTTCGATGGTGTGATTCGGCAAGCGAGCACACCGAGCGCCTTCGCCCCTTCTCACAACACCTGCGTTCGATCATCACCAGCCCACCTGTAGCCCCGACTACTTGTCGGCCGGCCGGCCGCTATGCCCGGAGACACACATGATGCGCAATAGCCCGTCACCGGCAAGATAGGGGCCATGGGGCCCTGCAGGATGGTGCTCCGTCCCCTTCCATCCCATTCAAAGGGCTCGAGGTTGGTGGTGCAGGACGGCCACTGAAGTCCGGCATGCCCCGACTATCATCTCTTCGGCCCAATATCCTGCCTGCCAAGGCACGGCCCGTACATGCTGTTGGGCCTGCCCGATACCCGAGGCGGGAGGTGCTCGTTCGATGAAATGACCCCCTGCTGTTGTGCGGGTGGCCAACATACATGAAATCCATGCAAGTCAGGGTGACCTGCAGCGGCCGTTGGAAAGTGACGTCCGATCAACGCCTCACCAGCATCACTGGCGAATGGCATTGCTCGACCCCCCACCCCTCTCAGGCGGGCAAGCAGCTCAGGGCAGGGGAGAAGACAACGAGCCAGTGGGCAGTATCTTGGCCGAGGCTTGATCTGACGAAAGATAAAAGAAGGGCCCGAGTGCGTCACGGGAGGCACTCGGCGCGGTAAAGCGGGCGTTTGATACACATCCCATAAGACAACAGCAACAGTGAGGAACCGCAGAAATCTTGACTCTGGTGTAAAGACTTAGGGAGGGAGGACGACTCTGAGCTGCCTCGTCCCCGGGAGGTCAGCCCAGCAATGACGGAACCCGAGGCAGGGACAGGACATCGGTACCTTAGCACGGGAGGTGGCCCCAAAGAAATCAGCGATGGTTGGTGGTTAAATGCCAGGCACGTTAGTCCATATTGGGAATTTTGTTACTCAATCCCAAACTTAGTGCAGTAAGTAATCAGCTAAAACCTGAAGCTCCAGCAACCCGCCAAAAAAGTTCCCGGATTGCACAGCTCAGCGACACGACCTCGAACCACTGTCAACAACCCACGACAAACAAACAACTCCACGAGCTGTCCAACATGGACTCTAAACCCCCAAAATGCCAGCCCATCGCCGCCATCCTCCTCTCGCGCGCCCACCACCCCGACGAAGCCAACCGCATCCTCACCGAAAAGATCCAGCAGCGCCCGCTCTTCCTCACCCCGTCCTCCCCGCCGCCCTCCAACGCCCGCGCCGCCCGCCGCCGCGCTCAGGAAAAGAAGCGCGAGCAGCGCAAGAAGGCCCTCAAGCCCAAACCCCTCTCGGCCACCCAGCGCCGCAAGCTCGGGCTCTACGACGTGCCCCGCCGCGCCGCGCAGTACGCCCGCTTCGAGCCGCTGCACCGCCTCTGGCTGGGGTACGTGCGCGAGGTGCTCCGCGGGGAGGTGCACACGGGCGGCGAGGGGGCCGCGGCCAAGCTGGCGAGCGCGGATTTTCACGGGGCTGGGGTTGAGGTGGTCCGCAGCGGGTGTGTGAGCCGCGTCGGAATCAGGGGGGTCGTGGTCAAGGACTCCAAGTTTGCGTTTCAGATTGTCACACCGCGAAATCAGCTCAAGTTGGTGCCCAAAGAGGGGACGGTGTTTCGGTTTGAGGTGCCGGTGCCGGTGGCTGGGCCGAGTGAAGGGCCGCAGGAGGGGGAAAGGGAGGGCAAGGACAAGGAGGAGGGCGGCAAGACATCCACGATGATGTTCGAGATACACGGCGAGCAGTTCCAATTCCGGTCTGCCGATCGCGCATCGAGAAAGTTCAGGTCGCACTTTTCGAAGATATTGTGAAGAACACCGAGGACGCAGTTTGCTTCCCTCGGAGGCATCGGCATACCGTCACCTCACGCAGGCATTAATCGGCTCCCACCGTCATATCTGGAGGGCAAACAACGGGCCTGCCCATGCACACCGACACTCAGGAGGCAAGCTTTACTCTAGACTGGATTGTCAAACTCCCGCTGACCAGCCTCTTAGCCCCGAAGTTACGGCCGCTCCGCCGCTGCGAGCCTCTCGCTGGCATGTCCAAGCAGCTTCGAGCTCCCGGGTTCTGGTGTGGTATCAAAGTGTACAACCAAGGTTGCGCCGAGTCCTCGGGTCTCTCCTGGATTCGGTGCCCCTACCTAAGCCAGGGAATCCCGCCAGGGTCCAAACGGAGAGGTTTTAAATCCCTGGATCCGCGGAGACTTGGGGCTAAGGTCTAGGAACGGCAATCTTGAGGGCAGCACCCGCAGAGCAACCTAAGGACAGGCTCAGCAGTGGTACGGATTACTCTCTCGCTGAAAATCTGAAGAGATGGCTCTACTGGTTGTAATTCGGCGGACAATCACCAAATACAGTGGTGGTCACTGCGGTCGGCTTGCGGAACCGGATGCGGCCAGCAGCATCTGCAGTTGATGGACAATTTCATAAGCCATTGTGCTCGACGTCAATATACCAGCCGAGACGCCGCCCCGCCAACAATCTATAGACATCCGCACCACACCATCCAATACCTGACGCATTGAATATACTGCTGAGTCAACAACCGAACACAAAGTACAGTGAAGCAAAAAGCAGCATGCTCTCTCCAGGAGAGAGAGAACCAAAAACGATCCACCCAGGGGTCGAACCTGGAACCTCCTGATAACTCGATCCTCGAGAAGAATCGTAGTCAGACGCTCTGCCATTGAGCCAGCGGACCTTGTGACTTGTTGTTGGAGACGGGCGGTGGGAATCGAGGTGAAGAGTTTGCGCTGGTGTGGGGTTGGGGCCTGCGGAGTCGGAGCGGCGATGGTGGCGGCCGCTTGTCCAGACAATGTGGGTGCGGGAGGGGCGAGGCAGATGGCCTGAGGGTCTCTATGCTCCCTCGAATGGGCAATCGAGGCCGTGCTGGCTGCTAAACGAGAGAGTTGTCGCTATTAGGCGGGATTCATCAAACTTGGGGTTGAAGGGAGATGTGAAGTTCAGATTACAAGAGAACGCCACTCGAGACTTTTGGACACTACGTCAACCCCCGGCTCTCATCAGAGAGCACCCGGAACGAGGACAAGCGATGTACCCGAGTCATAAAATGCAGTTCCAGTCCGGCAGCCGCTGATGCTGACCTCTCGTCTAAGAAACAAGTCCAACAACCTAGCTCCCTGATATGCACGCCAAAAATGAGTCTATCCAATACTCCATACAATGCAAAACACGCGGCAAAAACGACAGTCCATCTCGTACATTACGCAACAGGCTTCAGAATGATGTTGTCAATCAGCCTGACGGCCGGCCCGCCACTGTGGCCGAGGTCCTCGCCCTCCTGCGGGGCCTCCACAGGCAGCATCTTGACGGCCCCGCTAAGGATGCCTCCCCTCGCGGGGTCGACCGCCTTCAGCTCCTCCATCGTGTCCGGGTCGGCAAGCGAGATGTAGTCGACCTCAAACTGCACCCTCTTCTCCGGCGCCAGGGCCATCTGGGTAGCCAGGGCATCGTCAAGCAGTTTGACGGCCGCGCCGCGAACAACCGCGCGATCCCTCCCGCCGCTCTTGTACGCCTCCTCGGCCGCCCTCAATGCCTTGGACAGCACGGTGGCCACGGACCGCCTCCGTTCCCCCAAGTAAACGTTCCGCGAACTGAGCGCGAGCCCGTCGTCGGCGCGCGTCGTCGGCCCAATGACGACCTCAATGGGCAGCATAAAGTCCCGTACCATGCTCTTGATGACGACCGTCTGCTGCACGTCCTTCTGCCCAAAGTAGACGCGGTCCGGCTGGACAATGTTGAACAGCTTCATGCACACGGTGGCGACGCCGCGGAAGAAGGTCGGGCGGGTCTTGCCCTCGAGCAGCTCGCCGACGGGCGTGATGGTCACGAAGCTGCCCTTGCTGTCCACCTCCTGCCCCGGGAACCCGGCGGGGTACATGTCGGCGGTGGTCGGAGCGAAGACGGCGCTGATGCGGCCAAGGTTGTGCCCGTCATCGGCCAGCTCGCGGTCCAGGCGGACCAGCTCGGCGACGTCGGCGTCCCAGGTGACCGGGTACGAGGCCAAGTCCTCGCGAATGCCGAACTGTGCCGGGTTGACGTAGACCGAGACGACGACGTGGTGGTTCTCGCGGGCGGCGGCGCGGATCAGCGACAGGTGGCCCTCGTGCAGGGCGCCCATTGTAGGAACCAGGGCGACGGAGCGCTGGTCGAGCGTGTGCGGGCGGCGCCAGCGGCGGAGGGCGTCGACGGAGCGGAGGACGCGGATCGACGACGCGGGGAGCTTCTCGAGCCCGCCAGCAGATAGGGAGGAGGAACAGCTGGAGGCCATTGTGCGGCGGCAGGGTCGGGTCAATTGCGGCACGGGGCGAGGTTGGTGGCTGCGGGAGATGGTAAGGAGGCCGCTGGGGATTAAGGGGGTACGCGACAGGCCGAGGCTGATGGCGGGGCAGGCTGCGTGCCGGAGGAGGGGCAGCGTCGGCTGCATCTGGATGGCAGACAGCGAGTGGGCGGCGGGCGTGCTCGAAACCGGGAGAGCGGGTGTCTAGACCAAAAATGAGAGGTTGGGAAAGTGAAAGAAAAGACCCCGTGGCATGACCGCAGCTCCCGGACGCAATTGGTGCCGGTTTTATTGCAGAGGTATGCTGTGATAGTTTCTCCAGCGGAGTTTTGAGGACGACGGGGATAGTTAGCGCAGAGTGGGGGAGCCCTGCCAAAATTCACGAGCCAAAGACGGAGAGATCGACGGGGGGGCCAATCAGCAGGGGGCGCAGGACAGGGATCCGATCTAATCAGTCCTGATCTGGGCAAGGCCAACTGCGGTGTAAGTCTACGATGTGCTCAACCACAGCCTCCTACCAGAATGAGCGGAACAATCTGAAGATCTAAAGACGGTTCCTATCGTCCAGCCAAACTCGTGTGAGTCTGCTTGAAACACTGCCTCGGTCGCGAGCAATCGGTGCCGGGGATGTGTATTTGCGCGGAACTTGGCCGCCGCCAGTATGGCCGTTTTCCTGAAGGTTTTTCTTTGATGATCCCATCCGTGTTTCGACGTAGGGAGAGTGTATAAATGCAAGTTGGGGCAGGACAATATGTAATCCCCGGCGTAACGGAGTAAACAACACAGTAAAAATCACGGGTTTTGCGGGCGCAAATCACTCGGCCTGTGGGGCTGGTCGGCGTGCAGCGTAAAACGTCCGTCCAAAGTCCCGCCTGCGAGTACATAACCTGGCCCTCCCAAGTTCTCCGAGTCGGGAAAAAGGAGTTCTTCAGATCAGGCATCCACAAACCACTCTAGCCCGCGAGTCCATGTTTCAGCCACGGCCGTCAAGATGCTCTGGGCGTCTCTCTTCCTTCTCTTCGCGCTGGTCGCCCCGACCCTGGGCTTCCACCGGCCCAGGCTGCTCCCGGGCCGCAAGCCGCACTATCGAAGCATTCGCTGTCTGAACTGCACCAGGGGGGCGACTGTCCAATACCCGGCCTCGCCGTTCTTTAACAAGCGTTCAGGGAGTAAGTTTTACAATCCAATGAGGCCAAAATGTGAGGAATTTCTGACAGTCGACGCCCAGAATTCGCCGTCAATGGCGCCGCTCTCCCCCTCGTCAACTTTGATGTTGGCGAGTCATACGCCGGGTTGCTGCCCATCGGCAATGACTTGAGCCGCAAGCTTTATTTCTGGTTCTTCCCTTCAACCAACCCAGTAGCCCAGAAGAAGAAGGAGATCCTCATCTACCTCACCGGTGGCCCGGGCTGCTCCTCCATCGGCGAGCTGCTACAGTCCAACGGCCCTCTGCTGTGGCAGCCCGGAATCGCCCAGCCCATCCCGAACAAATGGAGCTGGCGCCGCCTCACCAACGTCGTCTGGGTCGACCAGCCAGTCGGCGCCGGCTTCTCCCAGGGCGCGCGCACCGCAGCTAACGAGCACGATGTCGCCAACGACTTCCTCCGCTGGTGGCGCAATTTTGTCGACATGTTCATGCTCCAGGGATACACCGTCTACGTCACGGGCTCCTCGTATGGCGGCATGTACGCGCCCTTCATCTCGAGCGCCATGCTTGACCAGGACGACAAGCACTACTTCAACGTCTCGGGCATGGCCGTGTGGGACGGCTTGTACTCCAAGATCCCGCTCGTCGAAGACATCCCCATCGCCTCCTTCGTCGAGAAGTGGAAAGCCATCTTGCCGTTCAACGACACCTTCAGGGAGATGATCAGGGCCATGGATGAGGAGTGCGGGTACTCGGCCTACCTCGACGAGTTTCTGGTGTTCCCGCCGTTAGGCCCTCAGCCATCCACCCTCCCGGGTGAGGACCCCGCGACTGGCTTCGCCAAACCGGAGTGCGCCCTGTACATCAACGTCTTCCTCGCCACGCAGGAGCTCAACCCGTGCCTCAGCGCATTCGACGTGACCTTACGATGCCCGGTCCTCTTTGGCGAGTAACCCCCCCCGTTCCCACCCAAAACACGAAGCCAGTTACTAATCTCCCCCTCCAGACCCCATCGGCTTCGCCGGCGGCACCTTCACCCTCCCCTCAACCTTCCCGACCCCCTACTTCAACCTCCCCGAGGTTAAGTCCCTGCTTCACGCGCCCCCCAACGCGACCTGGGCCTTCTGCCAAGACCCCACCACCATCTTCGCCGGCGGCGTCGACACCTCCCTCGTCTCGGGCCCCGGCAGCCAGCCCGTCCTTCCGCGCGTCATCGACGCGACCCGCAACGTCATCCTCGGCCACGGCTCCCGCGACTTCCTCCTCCTCCCCGACGCCACCCTCCTCACCATCCAGAACCTCACCTGGCAGGGGGCCATGGGCTTCCAGCGCCGGCCCGAGGGCGCGCTGTTCATCCCCAAGCACGACAACGCAAACGTCTCCACCGCCGCGGGCGGCGGCGTCGTCGGCTCCAGCCACTCAGAACGCGGGCTGACATGGTTCGGCGCGGCGATGGCCGGGCATTTGGTGGGTATGGACCAGCCGGCCGTGGTGTTCCGCATGGTGGAGGTGCTGCTGGGGAGGGTGGAGGGGTTTGAGAGCCAGGAAGGGTTTACGGTGGACATGGGGCTTGGGCCGCGGCCCGTCACGGCGCTCGGGAAGGGCACGGTTGAGGTTGTGGAGGGGAGCGGGGCGGGTCGGGACTTGGATGACGATGGAGAGGAGGAGGAGGAGGAGGAGGAGGAAAAGGAGAAGCACAAGGGCGGTGACAAGGGCGGCGAGAAGAGCAGGCCTTGACGAGACAGACGACAGCGGTTGGTCACGATTATCTTAGAATATTTTAGTGTAGAATTAGTTACTTTATTTTTCACATTTCCCTCGAAACTAGTTATCCATAACGGGTAACTGAGGGTGAAGTTTGTGTCGCTCGGCGATCAAAACATGCGGCCTGTTTGGCGGGGCCACCTACGTCATCGCCGGCCGTTCGTGTTTGTTCTGAATTCGTCGCCAGCACAACTGGATGGTCCATTGCCCTTGCATGAGTTCCTTCACCGTTGTACAGGAACCAACACCCACCTGATTTCAGAGTTTTGTCGTGTCTGCAAAACATGCAAACCCAACCAATCATTGCTGCTGCCTCCTGGGCAGGAAAAAAAAACAAGTCAAGCTTAAAACAGCAAAAGTTTTTGACAAGAGTGGGATTCGAACCCACGCCCTTTCGGACCGCCAATCAGAAACCTGAAGACGGCGCCTTAGACCGCTCGGCCATCTTGCCTTGCTTGTTGTTGAAGTGGAAGGGGAAATTTAGGTCTAGGTAAGCCAAACCGAGGCACGTGGTTCCTCGGCCCTCTTCTGCCACCGTGGTTTGTGCTCAGCCGGAAACCAGTGGCGTATGCATCCACCATGCAGTGATCCGACATCGAGATGCCTTTTGATAAACTCCACTCTGTGCCTCTATGATAATAGCACACCGGGCTACGAACACTCCGGCTACAATCGCCAGTGTCGAGAAAATCTATCATGCGCAGTTCAGCCATCTTCCAGGCTCACCACCGGCTCGACTCGTGGCAATCAAGTAACTGTGGCCGGACTCGCTCCATGCCTGAGGGACTCAAACTAACTAGGAAACAAACTGTCCTGTCGGATGTCTTATTTCCGGTAGCAGCGGCCTTCAGACAAAGGGAAGTATTGAGATCAACAGACCGCAGAGCGCCTCACAGGCAGTCTCAATATCAGAATCTGTGTACTCTTAACCATGCTTCGCTATAGACTACCTGGGGCAATGAATGAGCAGAGACAATCCTGCCACAAACGAACGATCTGAGAGCAAAGAAACGAAAGTGGACAGAGGAACTCCCTCAAAACGGTCACCCCTCGTGGCGAATATCCCTTCCAGACATGTCTCATTCCAGAAAGCACTCAGCAGCCAACCCTCAATCCCAGGTAACGAAACAACAGCATTCCTGCTTTGCTCACCCAAAAGCCGAACTCAAAACCGGTGTAAACCCACGCAACTGCCCGCTTCCCCCACCTCGCGCTGGCGATGCCGTCCTCCGCCGTCCAAACCCAAACCCCCATCCCCCTAGCCCTAAGCTCCCCAACAGCCCTCCAGTCCTCCTCCGGCTCCCACCCCGCTTCTTCTCGCTCTCCACCCTCTCACTGCTTCCCTTCAGGTCACTGCTCCCGCTCCCGCTATCACCCCCATCCTTCCCTCCACCACCACCTCCCTCACCACCCCCGCCATCTCCGCTGTTCCTGCCGCTCCCGCTGCTCCCGCCCTCCCCCGCGTCCTCCTCACCACCCTCCCCGCTCTCGCCGCCCTCACCCGCGCTCACCTTACAGGCCCGACAGCACTACTTGGAGGAGGGGGGGTAAGGGAGACGAGGCGCCGCGGCTCCGGCGGCGCCCGGCGGTGGGGGAGGGGGCGGGGGCGGGGGGAACGGGTGTTGCGGGTTAGGTCCGCCGATGGGTGGCGAGGGGTACGAGATCTTGGGCTTGTCGCCGCCGCGGCGGCGGTGGCGGGAGGAGGCGAGGGAGGTGGAGGAGCCGGCGTGGGGTTGTTGTTGGTGGTGGTGGGCTGGGGGGGGCCGCATGCCGCCCGAGGGGGAGGCGGACTTGGTCATCCGCGTCGGGGCGATGTGGGTTCGTGGGGAGGGCGGGGATTGGTAGAGGCGCTGTTGTTGTTGGTGCTGTTGAAGTTGCTGGGGGTTACGCGGGATCGGCATGGCGAGCTTGGGGGGAACTCTGGAACGGGAAGGGGCTGCTGGGTAGTGGGCTGAGTTGGGTGTCGTGCGGCGGCTCGGGCCTGCAACTGGGCTGGGCTGCGAGACGCCGAAGGGCGTGATGTTTGGTTCGCGGGTTTTGAGGAGTGCCTCTTGGGATCTGGAAGGCGGGAAGTAGTATGTCGGTTGGGTTGCTCCCAGCTGGATCACGGGAGGGTTCGTGGTCGTTGGTGCAGGGGCGGGGTGCGTGACTGGAGGTTGAAAAAGCGGCTGGGGGTAGGGATCTTCCTCCTCCGGAGCCTCGTCTCGTCGACCGAGGATACGGTTGCGGACTCGTCGGAAACGATCGCGCCACTTCCCGCGAGACATGGTGAGAGGTGATGTGGTCTAAGTGTCGAAGCAGCTGCTTCACAAACGATGGTAGTGTCGGGTGGCGGATACCAGCCCGTCGGGGGATATTGTCGATGTTGATGCCTTAGTTGAGATACAGGAAGGATGAAACGAATCGTATTGGCAATGTGGCCATCCAAGAAGCGAACGAGTGACTGAAGCTGGAGGCTAGACTGGTTTGTGGGTTTGGGAGAACGGAGATGCACGGCAGCCGGCCATATGATGTTGGGCCTGCCAGCCCGTTCCTGCCCAAGCCAGCACATCTCACAGGCTTTCTCATTCTGACGGCACATTTAAAGACGCTGCAACCAAGGGGTCGAAGAAATGGAAGCTGCCGCCAGGTCATGATGCCGAATGTGGCCGGTGGTATTGGGAAGGAGAAAGGGGCGCCGAGCAAGGATGACCTGCCCCCTGATCGAAAATGATGGCGACGGTAGCCATGTAAGAACGCAAAACAAGCTTCCAATAAACCAACTCCGTTGTTCTGTAACATACAGTCTCTCGGCCAAAACCTAGCCGGCATGCCCTCGATTGCAAGACTTGAGAAGAGTAGGTTTACCCATATCGACCGCAAATCAGGCCCGTAACCGCTCCTCGTATCCCCCACGGCGTCCTCGGCGCTGGGTCATATCGAAGAGAAATCCCACCTCCGATATATCCCGTCTAAATCCCCCCTCTCAACTTCCCTCAAAGCTCAATCACAACGGCCTGCCCATACACGGGGGCCACACCGTCACCCCAGATGCCCACCACCGAGAGGAAGAAACCCAGCCCGGCCAGCGCGCTCCTCACAATCTGCTTCTTCAGGAAAACCTCCACATCGGCCCGCACCTCCTCACCGTTGACATCCCGCTCCTCAGCCTCGACCTCCTCCGCGCTGCCCTCGCTGTGCGCGTCCGAGCCGCTGCCGAGCACCTCGTAGCTGGCCTCCATCCGCGCCCTAGCGGCAGCGCGCCTGTCCTTCTCCTTCTGCTTGCCGGCAGCGGTGGCGGCAGTCGCGGCAGAGGGGGAGGCAGCGCGCCCGGGGCCTAGCACGAGCAGGTAGGGCACAATCAGGTCCGAGGCCACGAGCTGCGAGGCGAGGACGAGGCCCGACGCGTAGAGCAGGTAGGGGTGGCGCAGCGGGCGCGGGGAGAGGAAGTAGGCGAGGGCAAAGGCGGAGGAGGAGAGGGCGGCGAGGGAACGGACTTGGTGCGCCGCGGTGATGGTGAGGGCGTCAAAGGCGCGGGCCGCGGTGCTGGCGGACGGGAGGGTCAGGAGGGCGGGGATGGTGAGGGAGGAGAGCGTGTAGGAGAGGCCCTGCACGCGAGAGTCTCGTCAGTGTTTCTGGGTTATTGGGCAGCTGGGGGAAGCAGAACGGGTTGGGGGTGCGAGCTGTTGGGCAGTGGTGACTATCGCATGATATGATGCGAGGGGCGCAACGCGGGGAAGCAAGCACATGGAGGGGAAAGCGTCAAGCACGCACCGTCAGGACACCGAGCGACACGGTGCCGACAAACTTGAGCACCGAAACGCCTCTCGCAGCCATGATTGCAATCGTCCGTCGTCAAGACTGAGGATCCGCGCAGGCGTTGAGAGAACAGTTCTGGGGAGGGACGTCAAGCTGCTGATGCAATGGGTTGGAGAGGAGAGGATGGGCCTGGTCTCGGTTGGGAGCTTGAACAGGGCCTTGGCGCTAATGACAAGAGCCAACTCAGGCGCCAAACATGGCCCGTCACACTGCGTCATCATTAGGCGGACATGCAGGGATGGCAAGCTCCGAGCCCTAACCCTGGAAGCGCTTAGTGCGAATAGTGGCACCGTGGTCGCCCACGACAAATTCCATAAGAGGTATCTCGGACTCAAACAAACATCCCTGTAAAAAGGCAACGTGCCAGAGTGGTTAATGGGTACGCCTCGAAAGCGTATGGCTTCGGCCGCAGCGGTTCGAATCCGCTCGTTGTCGTTTACTTTTGCCATTTCTTCGTCCGTTTTTGGCGGCGGGAGCCTGCATCCAGCCAAGGACGTGCCTGCCCGAAGAGACACACTCCCAGTGGTCTGGCCCAAGTGTGAAAATGTGGTATGGGCGTTGGAGAGAGTGGCCCCGCCGAGACGACGGGAGCGCGGAGATGGCCTGTGGGAAGAGCTCGGCGGTGCTTCTTGTTGTGTTGGCAGCACAGGGAGGCGGTTCTGGCGTACGAGCTACCCGAGCCCCATCATCTGTTCCCATGTGAAGCTCGTGACAAAACACCATGCATTTCCAAATATACGCTCCGGATGATGAGAATCGGCTGCCCCCTCCAAACGCCCCGAGCACGCTCAAACTCCAAATTACACCCCCCTCTACTCCACACTCAGCCTCCAGAGCCCGTCCCCGAGGTAATGCGCCTCCTCCATCACCGGTCCCTTCCCCTTCTCCTTGATGTCCTTCGTCCCCATGACCAGCACCCCCACGGCGGCAGCCTCCTCCTTCCCCTCGGCCATGACCACCACCGGCTCGCCCTTTTCCAACTCGCGGCTCCAATGCCCGTCCTCATCCACGCCCTCGTTCGGCACCTTCACAGCGTCCTCGTCGTCCTCCTCCTCCCCATCCTCCTTCTTCTTCTCAGCCGGCTTCTCCGCCTCAGTCCCCTTGTTCGCGGCGTCCCGGTCGACTGGGATCGGCAGTCGCCCCCCGGGGCTCGTCAGCCCGGGCGCCATCAGGGTCGCGCCGCTGAGCACGAAGCGGATGGCGCCGCGGTCGATGCGGATGGTCGGGAAGCACTGCGGGAAGCGGTGGACCAGCTTGAGGTGCGGCAGCAGCACGCCATTGTTGTCCTGCTGGTAGACGATCGGGTGGCCGTCGATGACGTACAGCGAGACGCGGTCGGGGAGCTTGACCAGCTCGAGCGACGACTTCTTGGGCAGCACCTCGTCGATGTGCGGCGTGATGAGGGGGTACGTGCTGAGGATCGAGTTGCGGATGGACCGCTGAATCGAGGACTTGAGCTTTTGTTTCGGCGAGCCGTGGAGGCTGGTTGGGGGTGGCTGGTTAGATCTCGTCTCTAGGCACGTCGACATGGGAGGGGGAAAGGACGGGGCCTTCACTCTTTCTTAAACATGGTGAATATTGGGGCCGGCGGTGCACCGTTCCTGCTGCGGCTGCAATATTGAGGGTGATTGTCGCTATTTCAATCGCGTTGCAGGTCGGGCTTCGTGGATTGATTGTTTGCGAGGTGGTGGTGTGGTGTTTGGGTTTCGGATTGCAGGTTGCCCCGCGATTGTTCCTCAACGGAGGGGAACTTGAGCCCATGGTGGGGTGAGTGCCAAGCTTTTCGCGGGGTCATTCGTTGTCCGCCTGAGCTGCGGCCGCCGCAGCGAAAGAGGCCTCGGGATTGGGGATGGGGTGAAACGTGTGAGCAAAGGGTTCTGAATACATTCCTGCGAGAAACGAATGTTGGTAGCATAGGTATTATTAAAACGAACTGAGACGTCGATAACGAGTACTGAGCAAATAGGAAAGTCGATGCCATCTCTGCCTCCATCGCTTCCAGAACCTAAGATCGCCCGCTACTCCTGCGACTTTGCCGCCCTCAGCCATGAGTTACATGCGAGACGATGCCATCTTTGCCAACATGGACGTTGAGCCTATCGGGGTTGAAGTCCCTAGTCACCATCATGCCCGGCTCGATAACCCGTGTCGTTTGCGGGAGGTCGGTTTTGCAAAACGTCTGCCAAGATCAGCAAGGGTCGGCCTCATCAACAACAAACAAATACTGCAGCCGAACCGACTTACAGTTTCGGTGGAAGGCCCGTCGCAAAGCAGCTTGCCGGCCAGTTTGTTCATCCACTCCTGCGTCTTGTCGCCACCCATGTTATCGATCGTCACTCCGGGAACAACGAGAGGCATCTTGGTTGTGATTTGAAGCGTGTTGGCAGCCTGTGTAATGTATCTTTGAAATTGACGCATAGGCCAAGGTTTGGTGTTTGGTCTGAGTGAGGATTGCAGGATTTCGAGGTGCGGGCCGTTTGGATGCAGGCGATGACGTTGCCCTGGCAGTCGTTACACAGCCACGCAAACCCTCAAGCCAACCCAACACTGTTCGTCTAACCAAACTCATTCGCAGAAAACTAGGACTATGTTTCCTTCTAAGAGAAGCTCTGGTGGTGAAAGGCAAAAAATGACGTTGCGGGCAAATAAATACCAAAAGTAAATGGCTTGATTTCGTCCAGGCTCGAACTGGAGACCTTCAGTGTGTTAGACTGACGTGATAACCAACTACACCACGAAACCATTTAACTGATTTGTGATATGTTTAGCGTCACTAGTCACCTATCAAGAACAGATCCCCACTGGATCCACGACATCTTGTCAGAACGCGACACCATGAGCACTTGGTGTTTTCTTTATTACCTGCTGTCAGCGGTATGGATAGCCGGCAAAATTTTTCTGGTGCGAAGCGGTCCCCCGACAGCATCGGACCAAGGAGGCGGGACAGGCCAGAGTTGGCACTGAGGTATGGACGGCACAGGGAAGCCATCCTCCTCGGCTCGTTGCTGTCATCGAACTGCCCCGGCAGTCCGGAGAGCAAGTATATGCTATTCTTCCTGTTGTTGCTATACCTGGGTAACATTTGAAAATGAAATCTCAACATCCTCCCTCAATGGCAATCTCCTCTGCAGTTCACTGCCTCTCGCCTCGTGCCAATGACACAGCCAACCCCCTCCTCGGGACAAACGTAATAAAAAATCTACACCCAGTGATGCATTGACACCGCTTGGAGTCATCACGAGCGAAACTCTGTTGGCTTTTCCTGACCTGGAGACAGTGTCATCAACCGTCACCCTCCCCATCATATTCAACCCCCGAAAAAGTAACATCAAACGAACTCTGCCAGGCAATCCGTGGGCAATTCGATGATCATGTTGCTTCTGATGAGTGTCCTGTATAGCCTTAAAAGGCCTCTCCCTCCATACCCGTGCTCCCTTCTTGAAGACAGTAATACTTAGAAGAAAACTTGCATCCAGGTTGGGGTCTCACTCCTCAATAAAACGGAATCCAGAAACAATATTGTTCTTGACTTGACCGGTGTTTTGGCATTCCACGCAACACTATAGTCCATCCTTTGCTTCTAGATCCGTCTGGAATCATTGACAGGAAAGGGACCTGCCCGGATGGAAGCAGGTTCACGGCCGGGTTCCTGCTTGATGATGCCGGCTCGTTGCATGGCTTTGACAAGCAGGAAACGTACCCAGTATTGGGGCCTGGACTAACTTGACACTTTCCTATTCTCCGGTCTCAGGGTGATACGTGAAGGTGCTTAGTTGGGACGATTCTGCTCGCCTACTTGCGGTTGCCAGATGAGCCATGTACTCAAGAGCGTGATCAACTCGAATCCCAATCGCAGTTCCAACCTCGATTCCAACACCCAAACCACGCTTCTCGCAGCCCAAGAACAAGGGGCCTACTCTCGACAACAAGTTCCAAGGAGCTTGCTCAACGTGGCACTTCGCCAGCCTTCCATCATCTCACAAAGCCAAGTGAGTATCACCTCACATTACAAGAGCAAGTATTTCCTGTATTTTCAGACTGGTGCTGACATCGACTCCAGCAATCATCGCCAGTTTCTGCCCCTTGCTGTCGAGAAAATGGCAACTGGAAAACGGTCAACCCAGCACCACTGGTCAGTCACTCCACGGTCACTCCAAACCTGCTGTTAAACCACCATGCGGACCATCGTGCTAATCGTCAGCACAACAGCCCGCAGTGCAGAAATATCGCAGGGCCACGTTGCTATGAGAGAGGACACATGACTCGCTGTTCTGTTCACAAGTCGTTTCATGCCTCTCGAGCCGAATGGTAAGTGACGGAAGCTGTTTGTTGGAGGGCAACGTGCAGAATGAGGCCCATAGTCTTAAGTCCCTTCATTCCCAAAGGAAGGAGCAGAAGAAACGTCCTGGCTTTGGCGGCGTCTCTAACAAACAGGAGGAGGGGTCATGGTGGTCCATGGCTGCCGAGTTCGGGATGGGGGCAAGTTGTTTCACACAGCATCCCGCCCAAGCCAAACTCACTTGTCAGACAAGACCGCCACTCCTACTCCTTTACCCCAACCCACCCGCAAACAACTCAACCCTCCTTTCCCACTCATCCACTCTGAACCGAACAAGCAAGTTGACCCCCTTCATCTCTCCAGCCCAGCCTGCGTGGCCGCCGAAAGACGGGCGGCCCAAGCCGCGCGCGAGGCACGCCAGGCGCTCAAGGCGGCCCTCAGCACCGGCATGAGTCCCGAGACGGAGAGCGGCCGCAGGGGCAAAAAGAAGAAGAATGTCAAGGCTCCCAAGTTCAAGAAGAAGAACCACTAGAGGCAGATCTCTGCTCTTCGGTGGTCAGCATCAGCCTGCCGATCAGTCTGTCACCTACCGCCTGCGCCTAGTCATCTCTCGCCTTTGGAAGGTGTGTATCTGGTTGGGGAACCGAGGGTTTGGGGAGGTTGAAGGTCAGCCAGGGACCCTGGATGGCCGATCGTTGATTGGAGGGTGGATGTGGCCTTGTAGCAGGGTTTGACGGCATGGCAAAGGGGACGATGGGGTAGAGGCACACAGCTTGATCCTGGTGTGGAAGGGACTCGGCAGGCCCGGGGTTGTGGTTGTATTCAAGCAACACCGTTTGGCAGTTGATGCTGGGCGTCCTCAGCGCTGAGGGGACAGAGAGCAACCTCGGAATTCAAGCCTCTCATTAACCTCCCACAACAGGGCCGTCAAGGGGCCGTTGGCTCTCGGGTGCCAGTCGGCATGTGGTGCAACGTGCTGGCTTTTTCGGGTCTCGTCTCGCCGCAGGCTTATCGTGCAGGGTTTCGGCATGGCACGCCCGCTGCCCTGCACATGACACAGCCACCAACGTGCTGGCTCCTGGGGTTCTGACCCACTGCCCATGCTGGCGGGGGATCGTCAGCCGCTTCTGTGGGCGGGCCCTGGCAGGCGGGGGTTGGCCAGCAGCCTTGACACCAGTAGTGTGGCTGGTGGGTTGGCAGTGTGCGTGCTGTGCTGCAACCACAGTGTCAGATTCAGTGATGGTTGGGAACGTGGGTGAACCAACAACCCAATGGCGGTGTGCCATCCCTGGAGGAGCAGGCAAAAAAACTCGACGGCAGGGCTTGGGAGACGATGTTTCCTGTCGAGCATGAGGAAACATTTTTCCTGCCTTCTTTTGAGAGCCATGGCAGTTCAGTTCTCTGCTCGCCGCCGCAATGGAAGAGGCTCTCAAAGTCTCAATCGGCAGTCGAAGTCGAAGGTAGTGGTGTTGCGCAGCCTCACTGATCATCCCCCATCGCTCCGCAGCCCTTCATCCATGGTCCGTCTGCGGAATCCTTCCCCTTCCTTCTCCCAGCAGCCCCACAGCCAACCTTGGAAATAATGATGAACCACCCAGTGATCTTTCTTTAGCAGCGCGGTGGTTCAGAGGGTTGTTCCAGACTCTGGACCCGACTCGTCCACTCCTTGAAATTGGGATACTGGCGGAGTCGCAGGGAGTGTTCCACGGGCTCCACGGCGGCCGCTAGTGACCTGTCTGTCGGTGGGAACAGCCGCACCACGAAGCAAGCCGATGCCCATGGCGACACAATAACAGCAGCAGGTGCTCGGGATGGCCCTGGATGGGACTGGCGTCAAAATTGCATCGCAATGAAGACCCGCCTGGGACGGATGAGAGGCGCCACACCTGGTGCAGGCCTGCGGGCTGCCATTGGCTGGGCGGGGTCCAGCCCCACCAGCGAGACTGAGTTTGTGGCCCGTTTTCGGCAGACCCCTGTGCTTGCCTGTGCTTGGCCCCCTAGGGCCCTGGGATCTGGGTTGGGCGGTTTTGCCAACAACTGCGCCATCCTGAAGCGCAGCCTCACCCAGAATGCTACCCCAGCCCGACTCGCCGCGCTGTCGCCCTCGTCCCCTCGTCCCCTGGTCCCCTGTCCCCACTCCCCTCCTGCTGGGGGCGCCAGGCAGTGCCCAGAAAAAAGGAGGCCATGCTCATCAAAAGAATGCCCGCCGCTCGCCGAGTCGCTCCCTCGTCTGTGTGGCCCTCTCCGTCCCCCTCCCCTCCCTCTGCATTCCTGACACGACACGGCGATAACTGCATTTCAACGCGGTCTGCATTGACGCATTAATCACGACAGGCCTGCCTACGACCTGCTGAGCGACCACCGCCAGAGCGATATTCCCACGGATGCCGGCTTTTTGCTGAGGCCCCCCCCCAATCCATTTACACAGCATTCGAGGAGCACCACGCACGCCCTCCCGACGAGAGACACCGCGCACGCACGCAAGCACGAACTCGGGCTGACAACCAGCGATCCCTCGGAACGAGCCAGTCACACACAGCGCCCCGGCGACGATCCCGAGGAACAACAGCCTCCAGAATGCGCGCCTCGCTGGTGCTTGCGTCGGCCACGCTCGCGGCCGGCAGCCGCCTCGAATGCGTCCAGTCCAACAGCCGCCAGCTCGCCGTTGCCGCCTCGTGCGGTGACGAGGGCTCGCTCAACTACTGCTTCTCGCACCTCCCCGACTCGACCCTGCCCGAGGCCCTCTCCCCGGCACTCGAGCGCTGCTTCGTCTCGGCTGGCTGCACCCCCACCGAATCCACAGTCGAGGCCTTCTGGGCCATCAAGCGCTGTGACAGCCCCTCGGCCGACCTCCGGCGTGCCCGCCGCCAACCAAACGCCGATGGCGCCCTCGCGGCGGCGGCCGCCGAGCCCCTCCTCGCCGCCCGTAACCCCCTCCCGGCCGCGATGGTAACGGCCATGGACAACAACCTTATCCCGCGCCAGGACGATCCGGCCACCACCAGCAACGCCTCGCCCTCGCCGTGCTTCACCGACACGGAAACCTCCATCACCACATGCCCGACCCAAACCACGGGCTCCGAGTCCGGCAAGAAGCTCTCGTGCTACCCGACCGTCACCACCACGGCCAAGTGCCGCGAAGGGCTCATCTGCCAGGCCGACGGCCAGGGCAACCCGTCGTGCATGTACAAGCACTCGAGCCTCGACCTGGGCGGCATCATCATCGCCGTCATCTTCGCCTCCGCCATCGTCATCGCCGTCGTCTCCATCTGCTTCATGTGCTGCCGCGAGCGCCGCGAGCACCGCCGCATCGAGCGCGCCGCCGAGGCCGCCCGCATTGCCAAGGAGGCAAAGACCCAGGCCACCGTCGCCTCCAAGCGCCCCGGCGTGTCGGTCACGGGCGGCGTCGGCGCCGGCGCTGCCGTCGAGGGCCAGCCGCTCATGTACCAGGGCGGCGGTGGCGGCCCCTCCTCCCCGGGCCCCCAGCAGCAGTACTTCCCGCCCCAGGGCCAGATGCCCATGCAGAGCCAGGGCTATGGTGGCGCGAACCCCTTTGCTGACGGTCATGAGACCCACCCGGCGCTGAGGTGAGCGGGGGACGCCTGTGCTGAGCGTCGTTGAAAGGCTATCCCCAGCGCGGGGGAAGGTGGGGCCGCGATGGCGTGGGCGTTTGTTCGTTCCAAGTCAAGTTTTACCTACCGTGTCTTTCTTGGTGGTTTATATAGCTAGCCAGCCGACTGGTGTGAGAATCTCTCGGATGAGCACCAGCGGGGGCGGCGAGAGGGGTGGGAGGGCGTGTCTTGGTCGGGGTTCTGGTGGATGGACGGACGGGTTTTTTTTCTATTTAGACGGGAAAAGGGAAACTTTGGGGAAACTTTGCGAGCTGTTTGTTGGGAAAATGTCTAGTGCTTGCCCTTGTTGTTTTGCATCTTTGTTGGTTAATTCCTCCAAGTTTACGGCCAAATTTCCCCCTTTGTTTTGGGTTTCTGGGTTTCTCTTTATGTTGACTCTCCTATTGCTTGCTTGAACAAGCTTGGACACTTGTTTTGTGGACCAATTTCAGTACTTGCATGAGGTCCAGCTTGAAGACCCAGGAGCAAGCCGCCAGCACAACCACCCGTGGCTTCACAAATCCCAGACAATGACCAGATTTGTTGTTGTGTTGATCAACCCGAGGCAGCAATCTCTGCTGCACTCAATGAATCGCTTTCCTTCGCTGGGTAAAATAACTACAGTTACAAGACGATCCACATTTCGCTGAGTCCCCCGAGCAGCTAATCGCAAAAGATATACCATGACCATGGCAAATCCTTCCTCTGCACCCACAACTCAGTCTGGCCAGGTGGCAGCGCCCACCAATATGCGCCATCGCCTTCATTGGGGGGGGAAACCGGCGGACCACCGCTCTGGGGCGGGCCGCTCTCGAACCCGGACTCCCGGGCAATGCTTATCTAAAGCTGCCTCCACTCTTCAAAGCTGCAAGGCGCTGTCGACGGCCAGTCCTAGCGCCCGCCGCCGACCAGACCACCTTCGCTGCTCCCGATGGGGCCACTGCCGCCGCCTCCGATCGGGCTCCCGGGGTGATAGCCAACCGCCTTCTGGACGGGCTGTGGCATCGGCCGCTCGTTGCCCGAGACAAACCGGATCAACTTGCCACCCGGCACGCCATCCCGCACGTCGAAGCTGCCACCGCCATTAACCTCGTTGCCCTCGGTCTCGCAGATGTCGAGGAGCTCCTTCTCGTCAACAGGATAGCCGTGGTTGAAGATCTCGACCTGCGCCTTGATCCGCTCCAGCGGGATAAAGCTGTCGTTGGCGTCGGCCTTACCGTCGACCTTCTTGCTTTCCGCGTCGGCAAGATCCTCGCAAGCGCGGCGGAGCATCTTCCGCACCGCTACTGACCGCGGTTCAATAGGCCGATCAACGACGCCCTGCCCCCCAAACGTCGCTGTCGGCGGCATTGGGTGGCCCCAGGGCATGCTCATCGGGTTGTGCACACCCAGCGGGTTGTGCCCAAATCCAGGAGGCGGGAGGGGGCCAAAGGGGTTGGAGGGCAGCCCACCCGGCGGTCCCCAAGGGTTGCTGTGCGGGGAGAAAATGGGTTCCATTCCGAAAGGCCCCATCGGGAAGCCCGGCACTGGTCGGGGTCCTGGCGCTGATCCTCCCCGAGAGAAGCGGCCTGGGAAATCCTGCAGGCCGTCATCCAAGTCGTCCAACAAAGCACGGCTCCCAAGATGCGCGTCCGGTTCAGGTTTCGGCAGTCCAGCTGACGGCGATCCGCTTGATGGTCGTTGACCCTGGACCACGCTGGCTGGCCGCCCGATTGGTGTGGGCCGGCTAATGGGCTGTGCCGCGCCCAAGTCAAAGCTTCCAGATCCCTGGCGGGAGTGCGGGGATGGGCTCTCCTTCTGCATGCCTCCGGGCCCCATGATCTGGGCCATGCTAGGCACTGGGGATTCCATGGGGCCGTGGAATCCTGGGGGCGGGTGTATAGGGAATCCCCGGCCTCCCGCCGGCCCACCAAACCCAGGCGGCATCGGCATCATACCGGGCCCCGGCCTGAAACCAGGCATGGGGGGGAACAAGGGATCGCGGTGAATGGCGTTGCCGAATCCAGGGGGAATCTGAGGAAGGCCGGGCGGGAAGGACATGGCCGCAGCACCCATGGGGGCCATGCCGAACGGGCCATGTTGCGGAGGCAATGACTTGATCGGTAATCCCATGGGAGACGCTGAGTGGGGTGGCGGTTGGACACCGCCTTGTGAGCTCGCCCCGGTGGTTCCAGACTTGCTCGGGGGCCCTATCGGGCCGGGGCTCGAATGCACCGGGGTGAGAGGGTGAGGTGACGGGTTCTGGCTTGTCACCGACCCAGAGTTCGACGGCCCCCCTGACGAGGCTGTCGAGCTCTCCTGCTGCGAGGTCTGGCGGGCGCGCATGGGTGTCGGTGCTTTGGGGAGGGCTGGCGTAGCCACGGAGATGCTCGGCGAGGCATAGGACGGAGGCGGTTGTTGGGGGAGCGCCGGCACCGGTGCCACGGGGGCTGGGGATGGTTGTTGGGGGGCGGGTCGCTTCGGGAGGGTGACGGGCACCGGAACTGCGGCGGCGAGGGCCGCAGCCTTGTGAGCTGCCCTCTCCTCCCGTTTTCGCTTGTCCTTCGCATCCTTCCCTTCCTTGGCCTCCTTGGCCTCCCTCTCTGCCTTTGCCTTGGCCTCCTTCTCGCGCCGCTCGCGCTCTTGTTGCTCGCGCTTCTCGCGGGCTTCGCGTTCCTTCTGCTCACGGGCCTCCCTCTCTTTTACGCGGGCCTCATCACGGGCCTTCTTCTCCCGTTCCTTGGCTTCGCGAACCTTGCGTTCGTTCTCCTCCCGCTCTTGAATCTTACGGAGACGCTCGGCCTCCTTACGTTGGCGCTCCTCCTCTTCTGCCTTCCGTTGGGCCTCTCGCTTCTTTCGCTTCTCCTCGGCCTTTGCTCGCTGTTCTTCGGCCTTGCGGGCCTCTTCGGCGCGGCGTGCTGCTTCCTCGGCCGCCTTCTCGGCATCTTTCCGAGCCTTTTCTTCGGCCTGTGCCTCCTTCTTCTTGGCGGCCTTGTCCTTGCGCCGCTGTGCATCCTTGGCCTTCTTCGCCTTCCGCTGGGCGTCTTGCTGGTTTTCGGCCTCGATTTCCTCGAGAAGTTTGGCTTGGCGTTCCTTTGCAACCTTTTCTCGATATGCCGTGAGCACTCTTTGCTCAAACATTCTCGCGGCAAAGATTTGAAACATCCTCCGGCCCTCTTCCATGCGTTGCTCCTCTGTCATGGTATCCTGTTCCCGGCATCAGTATCAAACACTGCCCAAGAGTCGAGCAGTACGGAGCCAGGGGTATTCCGCACCTCTTCGTCCTGGCTATCGTATTCTTCCTCATCCTCCTCCTCATACTCCTCCTCTTCATCCTCGTACTCCTCCTCTTCGGGAGGAGGGGGGTGGCTATGGGCGTAGCGATCGCCATTTGTGTGCTCGTAGCCGCGGTCAAATTGCCCCCTCGCATCTTCCTCACGGGCCATACGACGCTCGGCGAGCTGCTCCATCATCTCGATGAACTTCTTGCCGTCATTCTTGAGCAGGTCGTCTGCCACAGTCAAGATGCCGCCTAAAGAAGATGAGCCATAAGCGTTATTGCCAGCCCCCGAAAAGGGATAACTCTGTAAAAATGATGGGAGAATGGGAAGTCTGTCCCTACCCTGCACAGTCAGGCTATTCCCAAAGTTGAAAAAGTCGGCGGCGTAGTCGGAGCGGTGCAGTTCTTCCGAGGGCTCTGGTTCCTCCTCACTGTACATGCCGTCTTCCAGCTCTTCTTCGCTGTAAATGTCGTCCACCTCGCCCTCCACGTCCCCGTCGTCTTCGCCCTCGTCCTCGAGCTCGGCGTCCTCCTCATCGTCCTCCTCTCCCGCGTGGTCCATAATTCGCCCACGGGACGGTTGGTGGTTGGAATAACGCGAGTGGAGGCCGCCGGGCTGCATGCCGGCCATCAGGCTGAACGACCTGCGGGGACGCAGCATCGGCGGCCCCTCGCCCTGGTTGGGGTGGTTCGCGTACTGCTCCAGCTCTTCGTAGTAGGCGTCGTAAAGGCCCTCCAGCTCCTCCTCTATGGCGGTCCGCTTCCTTCCGCACACGGTGCAGCTGCACGTGTGCTTCTGCTGTTCCTTCATCTTCTTGAGGACAGCGTCCTTCTCGACCTTGACCAGGGACTTGCGTTCCATTTCGCTCAGGCCGAGCCAGAACTCCTTGATCCGCTCGCGCTCCTCCTGCGAGTTCGTGTTCCATATCTTTTCCCTCGACATGCCCGGGCGGTCGTGCTGAGGAGGCGGCGGGGGAGGAATGGGGGCGGGCGAATGGTCCTGGGCGGCCTGGACATACCGGCCGTCGTCGCCACTCTGTCCCCCTGCAGCATTCTTTTTCTTTTTCTTTTTGGACTTCTTCGACTTCCCGGACGGAGCTGGTGCATCCCCGTTTTGGTACGGCGGCTGGTTCTGGTAATCCTGACCCGAGGCGGGCTCCTCTTCATCGTCCTCGGGGTCGGCATCGGCAGACTGCTGGTCGTTGGTGCGCGGGGGGCTGGGGACGCCGTTCGGAGGCTGGCTGTTCAGGGCCTGCTCGGCGGCGGCCTTGGCGGCGGCTTTCGCCCGACGCTTCTGCTTCTTCCGGTTCACAGGATGGGCGGGCTCGTCTGCGGGTGCGGGGGGTGGTACAGCCTTGGCGGACGGGGAGTATGCGGTGGTCGGGGAGGGCTGGGCCGAGTCGACGGGGGTGCTCATCTTGGGGACTGTGATGAACTTGGAGCCGTCCTTGTTTGTGTACTTGGCGGTGCCCTTGGATGTGGGAGAGAGCGGCGCGGCGGCGGGGGCCGACAGGGGAGGGTTGCGGCCGCCCTTCATCTTCGTTCGTGTGCTGCGACGCGGAGGGAACGGAGGATGAGGGCATGAATCGCGCCTCGAGGGAGCGGCTGCAGCTCAGTGTATCGCGCGGGGGCTAGACGAGGGAGTGCGTAAGCGGAGTGCCATGTGGGGGTCTGCGAGGCAGGGCGGAGGCGGAGAGATGACGGTAAATCAAGCGCGGTGCCGTCGGGGTGGGGGGCGGAGGGAGGGCGGAGGGTTGGCTGGTAGGTAGGAAAGCAGATGGACGAAACTAAGGAGAGGAGGAGATGGCCGCAAAAGACGGAGGGATGCAAGAAAGAAGGCACAATCCGGACGCGGGGATCGCAGGGTTGGGGGCAAAGCCAGGCTGGAAGTAGAGGGTTCCATTCGCTCCAGGTGCTTGGGTGAATCAAGGGCTGGGTCGGAGGGTCCTCGGGAAGGCAGGCAGGGAGGTTGGCAGGGTTGGCGGGTTGAGGGCTAATTGACAGAAGGGTCGAGCAGACAGACTCACAAAAGTCCAGGCCCAGCGGACGGCACGGCAGGAAACGGCTACTTGGGGGTGGTGGAGGGGTCGCCAGCCGGACGGGGACGGCGGTTTGCTGCGTGCGAGGTGGGAGGGCGGGGTGGTGGTGGAGGGGAGGACGTGGCCGGGCTTGCTGCGCGAGACACGATGCGGGCCGTCGTGGAGGGCGTTCGGAGCTTGGTCGAGTTGTTCTGATGTCCAAGGCGCTGCTTGCTGCTGCTGGATTTGTGGTCCTGGGGCATGCAGCGTGGTTCCCCACCAGCCCCTGCAATTGGCCAGCCGCACTGCACGTGATCAGCCAGCCTCGTGTGTGTGCCTGCCCCTGGCCCGACTCGAACTCGCAGCTTTTTTTTTTGCAGTTGACTGTTTGTCTGGATTCCGTAATCCGTAACAATTCCGAGATCCGTAGGATGGATCTGTGCTCACTCATGCCCATTCGAGAGTGCAGTGCTCTGCTGCCAGCCCGAGGACACACACAGCATCAGTCCGGACCTAGCCAGCCTGTTCCCCGCCGATATGCATCCCCTCCCCCTCGTCGATGACGCTGGTTTTGGCACCCGGAACCGACAGGGAAATTACTCCGTACACAGTGGATGCAACCGTTGGCGCGCGTGGGCCAAGTATGAGACTGCCGAAACCACCACCAGAGGAGCGGGTGCCTATCCCTTTTATAATATCATTCCACGCCGATCGGCAAGTGAAGTGGATAGTTGCATAGGAGGGAGGCATGCAGTTCTTGTCATTCTCCTTGAGGAACTCGCTGGAGGGCTCTGGCAGCCACCAACCCCTGTGCCTCCACAGCAACCCGCAGCTCAGATGACGCCAAGGGCTGCGGAACCTGGGGCTGGACAGAATTGACCTTGTGCAGGCCCTCACAACCTGCTGAAACCCCGAAATGACACTCGGCGCGCGGCTGAAGACCGACCAGCTTGGACAGCTCGCCTGAGCTCTGATTCATTACCCGGGGATTCCAGATTGGGCGTTGCAGATTTGTGATCGAGCAGCCACGCAGTCTGATTACGCGCCCATGCTGTTGGTTCAAGGTTCCATCTCGGGCTCATCTGGTGAGTCGCTGAGGAGATATTGGCGCTCCGTTTCTGTTTGTTGTCACTTGCATTCTGCAGCATGCCGAGCCCAGAGTTTGGCCCAAGTCTCAGGGGCTCGTGCCTTCCTCCTCAGCAGCTCTCAAGGTTCACCAAGGATGTCAACCCACGCACGGCCTCACCCCGCCCCGGTGTTCAGCACTGCGTGGAGCCTATCAGGCCGCGGAAATCTCACGCCCTGTCGTGAGCTGAACACCCTCTCCGCCGTTGACCCACTCACCACACGACTCCAGCCCAAGGGACGCCTCATCATGCTCTCTCCGCATCCGTACCGTGGCCGAGAGAGCCGTGGTATTTGACGGGTTGCGTGCCGCGAGACCCCGAGTCTGCGTTGCTTCCGGCAAGCGTCGCAGGCAGTCAAGGCAAGACCCGCATTCCAAATCGAGCACATAACGGTGTCCGTCCTATGGTAAAAACACGTCACAAAACGGCCCCCAGCAAGACAGGGAGGTGACGTGAGGTGGGGACGAGCCGGGGTGGCTCGGTCAAGAGACTAAGAAAGGATGGGGGTAAAAGGAGCATGAAACATGCACAACCTCTGCAAGCAGCCCAAGGAAAAGAGAACCGACGGAAAGGGCCAGAATACGAGGAACTGGGTCAACTCCGCCCGGTAGAGACAGACTACCGTCCACCCATCCATCCCACCAGCCAAGCAGCCATCCAGCTTCATGGCTAACGGCCTGGGGCGTCCACCCACCCACAGCACAGGCAACACGCGCCAACAGCCGTATCGCGCCAAGGGGAGGGGGGGCCTGGCTCGGCAGCGGGTTTGCGGGGGCCTCCAGCAAGGCGCAGAAGCGTCGGCCCGGCGCCTGGTCATTGGCTGTCAATTGTTCCGCTGAGTCCTGAGTGCTAGGCCACCGTTGACTGGCTGCGTTGCCTGCATGCGCTGCATCCACAGTGTGCTGCTTATTATCTGCCACTGACTTCCCTCACGCCTCGACATCGCTTCCAGATTTCCAGATCCTCCTCCTACGCGGCCCTCCTTACAGCAATTGCCCTCCCCATTCTTTGCTGCCACTGCGCACGACTACAGGCCCCTGGGCGACCCGACGCTCGCCTGCCCGGTTGCCAGCCATGGCAAATGATCGCACCGCCCAGAATGTCATCCGCAGGTAAGCAGCCAGCCCAGTTGCCCCGAGAATGTATCCAGCCGGTCCATCGTCTGCGAATGTCCCTCGGGCAGCCCCGCGACTCGCCAATGCAGCCCCATTGACATTTGTGGGTGTCTAGGAAACTCGTCATCATAGGAGATGGCGCCTGTGGGAAGACCAGTTTGCTAAGCGTATTTACTCTTGGCTTCTTTCCAACAGTGAGTGCTCTCCCCCCCCTTCTCTGGGATCAGCTCGCTCCCTCATCCCCCTCCTTCGAAAACTAACATGTGGGATTCCTAGCATTATGTGAGTAGCACCCGCAACTTTCGCCCGCGACTCGAAACTGCCAGCGCCCTGTTCCGCCTCTCCAACGTCCCTCTCCTCCAGCTTCCCCAGGCCGATGCAGCCATCACGTCGATGCTCCCGATCTAATCAACCCCCCCTTCTCTCGCAGATACCGACCGTGTTCGAGAACTACGTGACAGACTGCCGAGTCGACGGCAAGTCGGTTCAGTTGGCGCTGTGGGACACAGCTGGGCAGGAGGACTACGAGAGGTTACGGCCGCTGGCCTACTCGAAAGCACACGTCATCCTAATAGGCTTCTCGGTCGACACGCCGGATTCCCTGGACAATGTTAAGCACAAGGTGGGTGCGCCGTCACAATCCCCCAGCTCGGTCGTCCTTGTCCCCCACCACCCGGCCAAGAGGCTTTCTTGCCCATGCGGCAAACCGCCGCTGTGTTGAACGTCGCCGTCATGTGTGTCACGGTTGTACGGCGCACGCAATCTCTTGCCCCCCTCCACCCCCCCTTCCCTTCTCCCCTTTTGAGACAGCAAATGTGTCGGGTCGGGACAGGTTGCTAACCGGGACGGCCGCAGTGGGTTGTGGAAGCACAAGAACGTTGCCCCGATGTACCCATCATCCTGGTCGGTCTGAAGAAGGACCTGCGAGACGACCCCGTGGCGATCGAAGAGATGCGGAAACGGTCACAGCGCTTCGTTTCCCCGGCGGACGGCGAGCATGCGGCCAAGGACATCGGCGCGCGCAAGTACCTCGAATGTTCAAGTCTCAGCGGCGAGGGCGTGGACGACGTGTTTGAGGCGGCTACGAGGGCGTCGCTACTCATGTTCGAGAAGAGCGAGGGAGCCAGCTGCTGCGTCATATTATGAGCAGCCAAACGGACAGCGCATGTCCCTTACGAAGCGCCTTGCCCCCACGCGAGGGTGCGTGGGATCGAGCAGGCGGCGGCCCTCGGAGCACCTCTGTAGGCCCAAACGTGGAGCCGAGCGGGTTCAGGACGAGGGCTGTCTTCCCTTCACACACACACACACACACACACACACACACACACGAGCCGCCAACATCCCTCCGCCTCGAGTTGCCCTTGAGCAGCTCACACACACAAACATTCGTCTCGTCAGGCGGCACCGAGCCGCCGCGATGGCCAGATGGGAGGCCAAATCCGTTTATTTTGCTTGTCAAGGGTCACACACGCATAGCGAGTCTAGCGAATCATGGTCCCATTGTATCAATACGTTATAGATTTTCTAGTCCCATTTTTTTCTCTACCTCCGTTCGGCCGACAGCCTTGAAGCAGCAGCAAGGCTTCTGGAAACAAGGTCTCACGGCGGGGTGGGAGAAGCACACAGCTGCGCTAAGGCCACAAGAAACACTGGGGAGAGGGGCGATGAGGGAAGGGGGGAGTGGGAGGTCAGATTGTCAATGGGTGAGGGGCGTTTCGTATCCCAGGTGCCGGTGGGTGGTAGTGGTGTTGTCAGGGTAGTGTTTGGGGCATAATCCAGTAACAATTTCTCCGCGGTAATGGTTGGTCACATTCTCTTGAAGAGCAGAGAGAGATGCAACACTGCGAGGTGACATGTTTGGGGAACAGTTTGCCGATGGCCGCCTTTCGACCTTCGAATATGGTACAAGGTATTCTACATCCTCTCAAGTAGTGGGAGCTAATCGCCACTTATCAACAACCCCCAGGGCCAACTCATGCGAGAGCCATCTCGCCCTCCCCTGACACCGGTCTGGTGACTTCGTCCGTGAATCCACCACACGATAACCTCGTTGCTCGCCCTCGCCCCCGCCTATAAACCCGCTCACCGCGTCCAGTTGTGGTTCCACGCCACCCTAGCCGGCGTGTCAGTCTGCGGCCGCGCGTACTCGATGGGCACGCCCTGCAGGCCGTAGACGCCCTTCTTCTCGAGGGCGACGCGGAACAGGTAACCCTCGTCCTTGGTGCCGGGGCCGTACGTCAGGCGGAGGGCCTCGCAGGCGGCATTCATGCTCTGGAACTGGCGCATGAGGGTGCGCTCGCGGGCCTCGCGCTGCTGGCGCCGGAAGAGCAACCAGGCGCGGTGGATAGTCCAGTGCCGCAGGTGGCGGTTGCGGCCCATGCGTAGCGGGGGCGGGATGCGCCGCGGCGAGAGCACCGCCATGTGCGACAGCATGTTGATTTTCTTGGGGTCGATGACCTCCTTCTCGCCACGTTTCTTGCCCGCCTTCTTGCCGCCCGCCTGGGCGCCCTTGCCGAAGCGCTCAAAGCCATTGCTCTTGGCGTTTCCCTTGCCGCCGCCCCCTTTTTGGGCCGGTTTGGCGCCCTTCTTGCCTGCTTGATTGGCTCCGAGGGCGAGGGGGGTTGTGGAGAAGCGGGCGGCGCAGGTTGCTGGCGGAGCGAGGCATCTTGTGGTAGTTGTCGAGGGGACGATGGGGGTGTGGGTGAGGGCGGCCGGCCGAGAGAAGAGCCGCGAGGCGAGGCCCCTGAGGGAGGGCAGCGTGAACGACATGGCGAGGGTTGGGGACTGCTCCGGCTGGGTGGGCTGGCGGCGTCAAGCCTCGATGGGTACCGCTGATGGCGGGAGGATCGACTAAGTGCTCGCTGCTCAGCTCGACTCGGCAGGCCGTCAGTTCCAACCGGATGTTCGTCTGTTCCCGGCTCGTCTCGCTGGTCGGGTCCTCTAATCGCCGGCGGAGAGGGGTCGGGGATCGAATTGGGCGATGTCGTCGAGTTCGTCGCCGGGGCCCGGGGTCGGTGGTGGTGTGCGTGCTCCGTCTCTCGCAGGGAATGAAAAAGTTGAGCCAAGTGCAGGTCTGTGCTGGGCAGCTCCAGCGCCGCGATTGGCCGGCTGGCTAATGACAGGGGTGTTGTGGGTCTCGATCGCCGAGCTCGAATGGCGAGTTTGGCTTATTTTCTCTGCAGCCTCCATCCGCCGACTCTCACACCAATCTCATGTTCTTCAACCTCCAAGCCTACGAGTACATGAACCGAGGAGTTGGTTGACAATTTCTCAATGGAGCTATCGATGATGCCCGCCCCCTCTTCCTGCCTCGCCCGTCGGGTAGGTAACACGGACAAAGGCACCTCTGGATCTGAGAGCCCATCTTGGTGCATGTATTATACTGTCTCATGTGCGCCCTGCCTTGTCCAGGGAGCCGCCGTGTGGGTTGTGGAAGAACTCGAGCTGGCCGTGTTACGGCTGATTGAAAATCCCATCTTCTTCTCTCATGGACCCAGTCCGCATCCACTGCAAGACACGTCCGATGACCCAGCTGAGGATGAACACAGCTCAACGCGACGCCTCGCCGTTATCGTTACGTCGCGTTGACAGTGGGGCCCAAAGACCCCCCGCTATAAAATTTCAGAACCCCGCCCCCGCCATCCGACAATCGCTGCTGATCGATGACTCTCGGTCTCGACCAAGTCCAGTGAGCTTTGGCTCTCTGTCCGTCGAACCAGAACACCAACAACTCCAACCTGACTCTGGTGCCGTTGCACGCTGTGGCCATGGCGTACCTCACTCTTGCGGGCGACTCGTGCTTCACGGCCTCCGAGGCCCAGAAGCTCAAGGACCTCATCAACAAGGTCGCGCCCATCAAGGTCTCCAACTTACGCGGCTCCTGGGTCTACCACGCCCACATCGAGGGCGACGCCAACGCCGCCCGCCAGAAGCTCGCCCAATTGCTACCACTGCCTGCCGACTCCGGGCTGGCCACCCCTCAGTTGACTCACATTGGCTATGGCCGACGGTGGTATGTCACTCCGCGCTACATCTCGCCATGGAGCTCCAAGGCCACCAGCATCGCCCAGGTCTGCGGCTTCGAGCAGCAGATCCGCCAGATCGAGCGCGGCCGCGTCATTACCATCGAGTTTGAGCAGCCCTACCAGGACAAGAACATCCCGTTCCGCGACGTCCTGCACGACCGCATGACCGAGACCCTCTCCACCGAAGCCCCCGATCTCAACACCATGTTCGCCGAGGGGCAGCCTGCTCCGCTCGAGGTGGTCGACATCTTCGCCGAAGGCCAGGACCCTGCCCAGGTCCTCAACAACTACAACAAGGCGCGCGGTCTGGCTCTGGACCAGTCCGAGGTGGAATACCTGGTCCAGAAGTTCACCCAGCTGGGCCGCCCTCCGCATGATATCGAACTCTTCATGTTCGCCCAGGTCAACTCGGAGCACTGCCGCCACAAGCAGTTCAACGCCAATTGGACCATTGATGGGCTCGCCAAGGGGAGGACGCTGTTCGAGATGATCAGGAACACCCACAAGGTGACCCCCGACTTTACCGTCTCCGCCTACAGCGACAACGCGGCCGTGATGGAGGGCGAGCATGCCAACCTTTGGGCCCCTGACTATTCCACGGGTTCTTGGAAGTTGCACAAGGAGTTGCTGCACGTCCTTGCCAAGGTCGAAACCCACAACCATCCGACCGCCATTGCTCCGTTCCCCGGCGCTGCCACCGGTTCTGGAGGCGAAATCCGTGACGAAGGAGCCGTTGGCAGAGGCTCCATGCCCAAGGCCGGCCTCTGCGGCTTCTGGGTCTCCGATCTCCTCATCCCTGATCACAAGGCACCCTGGGAAATCGATGTCGGCCGCCCTGCCCATTTCGCCAGCAGTCTCGATATCATGCTCGAAGCCCCGATCGGCAGCGCTCGCTTCAACAACGAATTCGGCCGTCCTTGCCTGACCGGTACCTTCCGCACACTTCTCACACCCGACGATACCAAGAACGACGGCGAATTCCGCGGTTACCACAAGCCCATCATGATCGCTGGCGGTGTGGGCACTGTCAGGGAGAAGCATGCTCTGAAGCGCCCGGCGGATGTCATGGAAGGCGCCCATGTCATTGTTCTCGGTGGTCCTGCCATGTTGATTGGTCTTGGTGGCGGTGCTGCGTCAAGCAACGCCTCGGGAGAGGGCAACGCGGACCTGGACTTTGACAGTGTCCAACGTGGCAACCCTGAGATGGAGCGCCGTGCCCAGATGGTCATCAACACCTGTGTGGCCTTGGGCGAGCACAACCCAATTGCCATGATCCACGACGTTGGAGCCGGTGGTCTCTCCAACGCCCTTCCGGAGCTCGTCAACGACGCCGGATTCGGTGGCAGATTTGAACTGCGCCAAGTCGAGAGCGTGGACAGGGGCATGAGCCCGCTCCAAATTTGGTGCAACGAAGCCCAGGAACGCTATGTCATCCTCGTGAACAATGATGGCATGGAGCGGTTCACTAGCATTTGCAGTAAGTTTCACCCGAGGACTGTTTCTTTAAAGCCTGGCTGACCAGGATCAAGGACGTGAGCGCTGTGGCTTCTCGGACGTGGGAACCGTTCTGTCCCGCGAAGCGGATGGTGTCTCCAGGTTGATTCTCAGTGACAGAGAGTCAAACGAGTACCCGCGCCCTATCGATGTCCCTATGGACGTCCTCTTCCCCAAGGGCCGCAAGCTGGAGCGCATTGTGAGCTCCAAGAAGCCCGCCTGGCCCGTTTTCGATCCCATTGCCAGCCTGAAGGCGGCTGTTGACGGCTCGCTCAGCGACGGCGAGATTTTCAAGCAGGCTGTGCAACGCGTCTTCTGGATGCCCTCTGTCGGCTCCAAGTCCTTCCTGATCACCATCGGTGACCGCTCAGTCGGTGGTCTCACGATCCGTGATCAAATGGTTGGGCCGTGGCAGACACCGGTTGCCGATGTTGCTGTGACCGCCACGTCCTTCAACCTTCACGGCGCCAAGACGGGAGAGGCGATGGCGATGGGTGAGAAGCCCACCATTGCGCTCATCTCTCCTGCGGCATCCGCCAGGATGGCTGTTGCGGAGAGCTTGCTCAACCTCGGCGCGGCCGACATCAAGGGTGGCAACCACCGCGGAGACCTGCGCCGCGTGAAGCTCTCTGCCAACTGGATGGCAGCTGTGAACCACCCTGGCGAGGGTGCTGCTCTTTACGAGGCTGTGGAGGCCATCGGCATGGATCTGTGCCCGACACTCGGCATCAGCATCCCCGTCGGCAAGGATTCGACATCCATGAAGTCATCCTGGAAGGACGGAGAGACCAAGAAGAGCGTCACGGCGCCGGTGTCGGTGGTCATTTCAGCATTCACCTTGGTTGAGGACGTCCGCCATACCTGGACTCCCCAGCTTCGCCGGGTGGAGGACGTGGGCGAGTCCATTCTGCTCTACGTTGACCTGGCGCAGGGCCACAAGGCTCTGGGCGGTTCGGCGCTCGCGCAGTCTTTGGGTGAGATTGGTCACGAGGCGCCCGATGTTCGGGATGTGGATCTTCTCAAGGACTACTTCGATGCCCTGGCCCAGCTGCACGAGAGCGGCGTCGTTTTGGCCTACCACGACAAGTCTGACGGCGGTCTGATCACCACCATCGCCGAGATGATGTTTGCTGGCAGGTGCGGTGTCGACCTGATGCTGGATGGCATCGCCGCCTCGGGTGGCTTGGCCGACATGGTGGACGCCCTCTTCAACGAGGAACTGGGCGCTGTCTTCCAAGTCCGCGCCTCGGACGAGATGAACTTCAAGAGGTGCTTCGCTACCTGTGGTCCTCCGGCGGGCTTGATCAGGAAGTTCGGCGTGGTCCAGCCGGCGTCGAAGCAGACACTCGTTGTCCGGTACGGCGAGGGCGCACCGTTCGTCAGCCTCGACAGGGCCGAGATGCAGCAGTGGTGGTCCAAGACATCGTACGAGATGCAGAAGCTACGGGACACGCCGGCGTGTGCCGAGTCCGAGTACGCTACCATCTTGGACTCGGAGGACCCTGGTCTCTCCTACAACCTCACCTTCTCTCCTTCCGAGAACATTACTCCCCTCACGGCATCCATCTCGGGCTTCTTCGGCAAGACCCCCCGCGTTGCGATCCTCCGCGAGCAGGGTGTCAACGGCTACGCCGAGATGGCCTTTGCGTTCCGCGCCGCCGGCTTCGATGCTGTCGACATCCACATGACGGACATCATCGCAGGCCGCTCTCTGGCCGACTTCGTCGGCCTTGCCGCCTGCGGTGGCTTCTCGTACGGCGACGTGCTAGGCGCCGGGCAGGGCTGGGCCAAGTCGATCCTGCTGCACGACAAGGCGCGGCGCGAGCTGTCCGACTTCTTTAACCGCAAGGATACGTTCGCGCTGGGCGTCTGCAACGGCTGCCAGATGCTGTCGCGCCTGAAGGAGCTCATCCCGGGTGCCGAGCACTTCCCGGCCTTTGTGGGCAATGCCTCGTCGCAGTTTGAGGCGCGCTTCAGCATGGTCAAGATCGAGGACAAGGGGGCCCGGCCGTCAGTCTTCTTCAACGGCATGAGCGGCTCGAGTCTGCCCATCGTGGTCTCGCACGGCGAGGGCCGCGCCGAGTTCGCATCCGAGGCGGACTTCAACGCGCTGACCGAGGAGGGCGGCATCCCGGTGCGGTACGTGGACAACCGCCTGAGCGTGACCGAGACGTACCCGTACAACCCCAACGGCAGCCCGGCGGGCGTGGCGGGCGTTTCGAGCAGGGACGGCCGCGTGCTGGTCATGATGCCGCACCCGGAGCGGACCATCATGGCGGACGTGGCGAGCTACCTCCCGGCGGAGGAGCTTGCGGAGTGGGCCGAGTTTGGACCCTGGCTGCGGATGTTCCGCAGCGCGCGCAAGTGGGTGGGTTAGGGTTAGAGTGATGTAATTGATGGCGTTGTGAAAAGGGGGTTGGGTGGGATCTCGACATGGGAGGTGGGCGGGTTTGGTAGGCTGTTTTTGTTTGTCTGGGGCATATGTACATATTCTTTGTTAGACCGGAAGTGTCACACAAAACTGGGTGTCTTTGGGATAGAGCATGATGGTCCACAAGGTGTTTTGGGGTATGTATCCCTTGATTGCCCAACCGCGATGAAGGCAGTGCCAGCGGACCAATCCCGCAAGGAGCCGAAACGGGAGAAGTGGCCAACCATGATCAGGAAGTGTTTGTAAACCCTGGAAAGGTAGGCAATAATTACTGCTAAAGTAAGAGAACCGAGACTTCACAGGGGTATGCTATACTCCGAATACACCGTTGTCACCCATTACCTCCCCGGCCCAGCACCTGCACCGCCCCGTCCAGCACCGCCCATCAAGTTGCGGGCCCTATTCCAACGTTAGCGTCAGTGTGTCTCTTCCTCTAAGTGAGGGTACGGGTAGAGGCGGGGGGTGAAGCTTACATCTCAGCAATGTTCGGGTCCGACATGAGGGAGCCGAGATCGGGCATGCCACCACCGCCGCCGCCGCCGAACGAGTCGGCCATCTCGCGCAGGCGCGGGTTGTTCATGAGGTTGGCCATCATCTCGGGGTTGCTCATCAGGTTCTGCGCCATGGAGGCGAACATGGGGTTGTTCATGATGGAGGCGAAATCGGGCATGCCGCCGCCGCCCGCACCGCCCCGGCCGCCGCCGCCAAACATGCCCGCTAGATCGGCCAGGCCACCACCACCGGCACCGGCGCCGGGACCAGCCCGCGTCGTCTCGGCAGCGGCCAGCTCGTCGGCCGCGATCTCATCCACCCTGCGCTTGGCCGTCTCGTAGCCCTTCTTCATGGCGTCGCTGCCGCCGTTGCCCTCGTGCTCGATGCCCTTCTGGTAGGCGTCCATGGAGCCCTTTGCGTCGCCGAGCGCGAAGCGGGCGAGGCCCAGGCGGCTCCAGGCCTTGGTGTACTTGGGGTCGACGGCGACGGCGGCCTCGGCGTCGGCCTTGGCCGACTCGTGGTCGCGCGCGGCGCTGTGGGCGGCGGCGCGGTTGGACAGGAAGATGGCGTTGCCCGGGTGCAGGGCCAGCGCCTGCGTGTACAAGTCGATGGCGGCGGGGTAGTCCTTCTGGGCCATGGCGGCGTTGCCCTTGGACTTTAGGCTCTCAGCCTGTTTCTTGTCCTCGGCGGAGGACTCGGCGGCCGGGGGAGGGGCGGATGACGGCGCCGCGGCGGGGGTGGAAGAGGCAGCGGCGGGGGCGGCCTTGGAGGCCTTGTCCTGCTTCAACTTCTCGTAGACGGAGTAGATCTGGAAGAGGTTCTGGCTGCCGACGGCCTGGGAGACGGCATCCTTGTCGGTGGGGTCGACGCCGAAGGCCTCACCGATGCAGTTGATGGCGATGTCGATCGAGTCCTTCTCTTCGGCCTGCAGGGTGTTGTCGGTGAGAGAGGTCGACAGGAAGTCGCAGATGGCCAGCGCAAGGCCCTGCTTGGGTGTTGTGGCCTGTGGGCGGGGAGGGGCTGGTTAGCTTTGGCCGCGCGCGGGGAAACGTCATCGAGGGGGAGGGGGAGGGGGATGAGCCATAATTACCATGGCGGGCTGAGTGATTCCAACGGTCTGTCTAGAAGTGATCTCGGCGGCCAGGAATGCACTCTGGATCAAAAAAAGGCACGAGTCTCGGGGTCGGTGTATATTCCCAGGTCAAACAAAAGGGATCTAGCGGGGCAGGACTGGACAGACAAGAAGCTGTCGGGCAGATTCCATACCGCTCGATAGAGGGGCAGCCGGGGGGCAAGTGGGGCAGGCGTGGTCTCGTCCTAGGTGGGTCCGTTACAGACTTTGGGGTCGTTGCCAAGCTCCGAATCCTGTCCCGCCGACACGTGCGAACACCATGAGGCCCTGGGATCCACACGGACCAGTCCATATTCTCAAATCGGCCATGCCTCTGATAACTTGGAAGCAGCTGGTCCTACTCAGCTTCTGAGCGGCCTTGCGGTTTTAAGAAACAGATCTACAGTAATACTGGGTGTCTATGCTGAAAAAATAGCTTCCGGCGTCTTGATGTCAGCTATCCATCGTTTAATGGCGGGCGGCGACACAGTGCGGATAATGGCAAGTGCAGGGTCCAAGGAATGTGCCGCGGGAGACAGTGGGGCACCGCTGATGTCAACTGCACCCCCAGCGCACCCAAGCAACTCCCTGGCAGCAGTCAGCCTCGCCAACAAGAACAAGCCCAAGACAAACGGCGGCGAGACCCAGCACCGGCGCGGCAGCAGCTGGCCGAGAGCATAAGGCAGGCCCAGCAGATGTGAACTCCATTGACGGCTCTCAAACTCAAAACATCCTGCTGCTCCGTTTTCCTAAACTGACGAGTCGACACCACCCCAGAACCGCGCGTTTGACCGCAGGACCCTCCGCTCAGCATCACCCGTTTGCCTCCCCCCTCCCCAGAGATGGCCACGCTGGCCAGCGATGCGGCAGCGCCCGTGGAATCAACACCCGCTGCCAACCACCACGTCATCGTTCCTGCGCCCATCGCGACCGCCGACCAGCACGTTTGCTTTATCTGCCTCCAGAACGACACCGACACCCCCAATGCGATATGGGTGAACCCGTGTCCGTGCAGCCTCGAGGCGCACGAGGGGTGCATGCTGCAATGGATCGCTGAGATGGAAACATCGGGCACCCGGTCTAAAGGCGGGTTTAAGTGCCCGGCCTGCAAGGCGTCCATCCAGCTCGAGCAGCCCTTCGACCGTTTCCTCGCCATCCGCGACCGCCTGTACCGCGAATACAGCCGAGTGTCGCCCGTCATATTGCTCCTGGTCGTGGCCGGTGGCACCGTCGCCGGCATGTCGTCGTACGGATATGTTGCGGCCTCGGTTTTTGCCGGCACTGATGGTGCTGGACGCTGGCTTGGACTGCCACCGCGGGGGCGGATACCCGCGAGCGCCGTGCCCCTGGCCGCGCTCAAGCTGTCCATCATCGGGCCTAGCCTGGTTGTTTGGCGGTGGCTGCCGCCGCTGGGGAGCTTCGTGTCCCTCCCCGCCTCCATGCTGGTAAGCGACCACCTACCTGCGAGATTCCGACTGCGTCGTTCCTCCTGACACTATGCTCTGTACAGTACGGCGCATGGCTCATCGCCCAAGAAAACTTTCCGACCTGGCCTCCGTCGTCGGAATGGGCCTTCACGGTGATGCCACTCGTGCACCTTAGTTATACATTCCTCTTTTACGACTTGTTTGGACCGCTTGAGAGGCGCCTTAACCGAGCCCTCCGCGGCCAGCCCCCTACCGAAGAACCGGCAGCGCTCGAGGAGCAAGCACGGCAGGCGGCTCCGGCTCCCGAAGCGGCTGCTGCAGATCCCCAGGGAGAGCCCGACGGCATACTGGCCGCATTCGCAACCCTCGGTCGTACCATCCTTGACCTGTTCGACGGGCGGGTTGAAGGGGAAGTTAACATCGAGGTCGAGGTTGATGTCGAGGATGGAGAAGAGGGTTTGGACTTTAGGATAGGGGGCCGAGGCGACAATGCGCACCGTCTCGACGACAGAGACGCGATCGAAGGCGAAGATGAGTTCCAGATCCTGCGCGAGAACGCAGCACGACAGCCAGCGCCGGAGCAGCCCCGGCCAGCCGAGGCAGTCCAAGACCAGCATCAACCAGCACAACAACCGGCGGCTGCACCACCAGCCCCAGAAGCCCCCCGGCAAAACCAACCACCTGTCCCAAACAACAATAACAACAACAACAACAACCAGAACCAGAACCAGCGCCGCAATAACAACGCAGCCGCCAACGCCAGAGACCCCTCGCTCTTCACCCTCCTCATCAACAGCATCGTGTCCCCCCTCCTCCTCCCCGCTATCTCGTACGGCATCGGCGAGCTGATACGCGCGGCGCTCCCCAAGTCCTTGACAACCCCCCCCGAGGGCAGGCCCCCCACGGGGCTGCTGCAGAAACGATGGGGCCGCAGCCTGGTGGGCGGATGCCTCTTCACGGTGCTTCGCGACGCCTTCGCGCTATATACCAAGTACAAGCGGGTGCAGGTGAAGTTGAAGCGGAAGATCAAGAATGTGGAGAAGAAGGTTGGGCGGGGGACAGCGGACGGGCGTGCGTGAGGAGGGGTGAGGAAGGCTATCTGGGGGGGTGGGTGGGTATCACCGTGTACTGATAAAGGGGGAATGTCGTTTTTATGTAGAGGGATTGGGATTAGCATTACGGAACTTCATTAGCGACAGCGGTCTGTGGTATAGGTTGGGCGAGGGGAGAATGCAATTGGCAAGGCCGTAGAGCCATGGCTTTTGGCGACACTGGCATTTCCATTGCCATCATGACTGGTTTGGACAAAACACGGCATGGGAGACCCCTAGTGATGCTCGACCACAACACCTGGGATTTGACACCGGACATCCAATCGTCCAAACAAGTATCATTGCGTGAACCAAACAAACACTCGTAGCTAGTGTACATGACATATTTTTCATGATTTCGTTACTTGCCCAAGAGGTGAACAAAAAAGCCAAACAGACAAACAGAAAGGGAAAACGTCACAATCGTTTCTTCGTTTTGTGGTTTTCAGGGGTTCTCGAAACACCACCAGAAATGACAAACTCCCATGGACCTAGACGTGTGCATCATGTCCCATCAGAAGCAAGACCCCTATCGTACAGGACCAACATCATGGCAAAATTAAGCCCTAGCTGGGCATGTCCGAGGGACAATCCATGGCGGATTACTTGTTCGGTTTCTATACATCATTAGACTGACACCTCTCAAGACTGATCAGGGAAGGAGGGCAAGTAATGCTCACCGGGCAGTTGGGACAAGTGCACTGGCCCGAAGGACAACTGCAGGTTCCAGAGGTCGAACAGCCACAGTCGCTCATGATGAAGGTGGTTTGTGGATTATTATTTTTCTCGACTTAATATGAGAGTGCGAGAGGGAAACCAAAAGGTTGATGTATTATTTTCTTTGAGTTTTGTCTTCAAGTACGAAAGTGAAATCGCAAGACACAAAAGGAAAAGGAAGAAAAGGGAACGTCAGGTCAAGCTTGGGAGGTTATGGTGCCGTGGAGGGAGATGGGCGCTTTATATGCCTCATGACCTCACCATGGGCCCCGACTGAGGGCGAGTCGAAGGTGCGTGATGAGACGCCATCGCAGTGGTGGGGTGATGCGGTGGTGATGTCATTGCTCTGGGAAAAGCAACCATCGGCGGGAGTCTGATGCCTTCGTCTTATCCCTGGCGAATCCAGGGTCTCGATGATGTTGCCTTGCAGATTATTTGACTCGTTGTATCTGGGACTCGTCGGTCATCATGATCCCAATCAGTCTCGTCATAGTTCTTCCAGGCCACATACTCCAGTCAGGGTCCAGGCCGGCTGACGGATCGACACTCCGCGCCTTCTTCCTCGGAGTGAATAGGGGATTAGGGATCCAAAGCTGAGTGATATCAGCTGATGGATCTCAGATGGGGTTTGGCAGCATATGCTTGCTGCGGAGCGGATTGGTGAAAGCTGATCTTGGTTCGTCTGCAAGGATGCAGTGGTCGTTATACTTGACGGGCAAACGGTCTTCGGAAATTGAACTATGCCTGAGGTTCAGTCTGGCTGTCTTTACAAAGCAAACCTTTCTCTCTCAAGCATCTCCTCTCATCGGCCCTTGTCACAACGTCTTCCATAGGCAAGCTGGGGTCTGTCAAGTCTGCGGCTCCCCAAAACAGACATCACCTTCACTCACCTTGGCCTTGGTGGTCAAAGTCTTTGGACACCCTGTCTGATACAAAGCAGAACTGCGGCAATCAGTCGTGCGGCGACACGCTAGCTTGTCCTCTCATCCTGTAAGCATGCATGCAATGCATGCTGTGCTTCCTGCCGCCCCAATCACAAAATGCGATGTTTTGATGACGGTGGAGCAAACGGGTCCTCCCGAGCATCGCGTGCCTCTCACAACCTCGACATGTGGGAGGACAGCTTCCCCTCGAAGCGGAGATCTCCCTCGTGAAGAAAAAGTCATCCAAACTGCTCGCCTGGGAAAACGTGGCATGGCGGGAAGGTAAGGTGCGGGGCAACGGGAGAATAGAGAGCGTTCTTTCCCACCTGACTGCACCACCCCCAAACCCACACAACCAACCCAATCAGAGTAAACCCGAGGCCTCATCTCGAACCCGGAACACGCAACTCGACATTTTTCTTATTCCAGAATCTCGCCTTCCCATCCAGTAAGCAGCTTCGACCAATATCCTGCAAACAAGATGGCCGGTCCCGTCCCCGTCGCGCGCTCGCTGGGCGACATCTATACCCCGGATGCGCTGCCGGCGCAGACCAAGCGATGGAACGAACTACTCGCCAGGTTTGAGTTGACATACGGCCATAAGGCCGGGTTTGTCGCCCGGTCTCCGGGTAGGGTGAACATCATTGGCGAGCACATCGACTACTCTCTGTACTCGGTGCTGCCCATGGCCATCACTGCCGATGCGCTGCTGGCCGTGTCGACCAACCTCACCCCTTCGACTACCGGCACCTTCAAGGTCAAGATCGCCAACATGCAGCAGGCCAAGTTCCCCTCGCACGAGTTTGACATCTCGTACGATGCCGTCGACATCGATGCCACCGTCCACGAGTGGACAAACTACTTCAAGTCGGGCCTGCGGGGTGCGCTCGAGCTGCTGCGCAAGAAGCATGGGAAGGACTTCAAGCCGGCGAGCATGGAGATCTTGATGGACGGCAGTGTCCCCGCCGGCGGCGGTCTGAGCTCGAGTGCCGCCTTTGTCAGTGCCAGTGCTCTGGCTGTCATGGTAGCCAACGGCGAGAAGACCGTCGATAAGACTGAGCTGACCGAGCTGGCCATCGTGAGCGAGCGGGCGGTCGGTGTGAACTCTGGAGGGTCAGTATTCTCTCTCACCAACCCTCCACCCCTCAGCAACACCATCTGACAAGATCTCCAGAATGGACCAGTCCGCCTCCGTCTTCTCCGAGCGTGGCTCAGCCCTCTTTGTGTCCTTCACACCCTCCCTACAGGCCCGGCCGGTCTCCTTCCCCAAGACCAACCCCGAGCTGACCTTCCTCGTCGCCCAATCCTTCGTCACCGCGGACAAGTTCGTCACCGGCCCCATCCACTACAACCTGCGTGTCGTAGAGTGCAGCCTCGCCGCCGCCTACCTCAACGCCGTCATCAACCCGCCTGGCACCTCGCTCTCCGCCGACGCCGCCCCGCTGGGCATCAGCCTGCACGGCTTCCACCAAACTTACTTTAGTCTCAAGGAACACGAGAGGGCCGAGGCGCCCAAGCCCGTCCCAGACCAGCTTACCGAGCTGATCGCCCTCGTCGACCGCGTCCTGGACAAGCCCGAGGGCTACACGCGCGAGGAGATCGCCGCCGCCCTCGGCACGACCGTCGACGACCTCAACGCCCGCTTCACCGCGCGCTTCCCCGTCCGCGCCGAGCGCTTCAAGCTCCGCCAGCGCGCCCTGCACGTCTACACCGAGGCCCTCCGCGTCCTGCAGTTCCTTGCCCTGCTCGAAACAACCCCTTCCTCGGAGGAAAACACGGCGTCTTACAACGCCCGCCTCGGCGCCCTCCTCAACGACACCCAGACCTCCTGCCGCGACGCCTACGAGTGCAGCTGCCCCGAGATCGACGCGCTCTGCACCGCCGCCCGTGCCGCCGGCGCCTACGGCAGCCGCCTGACGGGCGCCGGATGGGGCGGCTGCAGCGTGCACCTCGTCCCCGCCGACCGCGTGGCTGCCGTTCGCGAGGCCTGGGACAGGGAGTACTACGACAAGTTGGCGCTGAGCGAGGAGCAGAGGGAGGTGGCGGTCGTGGTGAGCAGGCCGGGGAGCGGGAGCGCCGTGTTTATGGTGGGGGAGAATGGGGCTGGTTTGACCTAAGTGGCTGAGAGAGCTTTTGAGGGTTGGTGATGGCTACGGCGGTGGTTTGTGGGTTGTTGGAGAGAAAGGAAGCCTGGCGCATGAGGCATTAGGCGTAGGATGGTGGTTGGAGAGATAGTTCTCGGATAGCTGTCCAGGACAGTGCCTTGCATAGGCTTCTCAAGGACACTCGATGTGTCTGCCAGATATATCCCAATATAAATAACGACTTTGATCAGGGAGTCACGGACATCAGGAGTAACGGAAGAAGAGGACTGCGGAGATAACAATGTTCAAACGCTCAAAACCATGTGGTATCCATTCATCCAATATATACAGCCCGCCGCAAACACGGCGGGAAGGTGAAACCGCGGGCCAACCCCGGCCGTACTCGCAAGCACACCAGACCAGATCCTACAACGGGATCCGCAACGAACTTTTTGACTGACCCGTGATGCATTTTTGAAGTCTGACACAAATGTCAGAGTGCAAATTTTCCGAACCATTCCGCAAGATGAAGTCAAAGTTAGGCAAATCAACAGGGAAGGAAAGCCAAATGCAGATGCTCAGCCCTCCCCCAGCAGCGTCTCGAGAAGTAGAAAACGCCCGTTTAGCTGTGGACGCCACCGGTGCGCTCCCGCATCCGATTCCGCCTCTCTTTGTCCTTCTCTGTTGAATGTGTCAGTTACCTAATCATCCACATGTCAAGCTGGCGGGAGATACATACCACTATCCCAGGTGATGAACTCGTGCAGGCCAGATCCGCCAGGCACCATGGGCAGGACAGGCACCTTCTTGTCCGTCACGACCTCGAGAAGGGCCGGGCCATCCGACTCGATCAGCCACTTGAGGGCATCCACGGTCTCGTCGGGCTTGATCAGACGCCTGTGCTGGATGCCCATAGCATCGGCCAGCTTCATAAAGTCGGGGTTTTTCTGGTGGGTGTGCGAGTACCGATCCTCGTAGAACAAGTTTTGCCATTGCGTGACCATGCCCTGCTCCTCGTTGTTCAGAACGATAACCTTGACGCCAATGTTGAACTGAGCCGCGGTGGCAAGCTCCGTCAGGGTCATGGCAAATGAGGCATCGCCATCAACGTCGATGACCAGCGAGTCGGGCTTCGCCACCTTGGCGCCAATGGCGGCCGGCAGGCCGTAACCCATGGTGCCAAGACCACCCGAGGTGATCATGGACCGCGGGTGGCGCCAGCGGAAGTGCTGGGCAACCCACATCTGGTGCTGACCGACACCAGTGGCGATGTATGTGTTGTCTTTCCGGTCAGCGGTCAGCTTGCTCAGCTCCTCGATCAGAGTCTGAGGCTTGATCAGGCCCGAGCGCTCAGCCCGCTCATAGTCGGACAGGGGCCACTTCTTCTTCCAGGCATTGATCTGGTCAAACCAAGGCTTCCTCTCGGCCATCGTCTTGGTCTGGACGTGCGGCATGAGCAACTTGAGGTTGGTGCCGATATCGCCCTCAATGGCCTCGGTCGCCTGGACGACCTTGTTAATGTTCTTGGGCAAGATTTCGAAGTGGATGATGCCACCGCGGCCTTCCTTGGCAGCGGCCTTGGCCTCGGGAGCGAACTTGGCCAGGCTGCCAGTCACACGGTCGTCGAACCGCCCGCCGAGAGCAATGATGAGGTCAGCCTCTTGCATGGCCATGTTGGCATACGCGGAACCGTGCATGCCGAGCATGTGCAGCGACTTCTCGTCCAGCTCGTCGAAAGCGCCGAGGCCGTGGAGGGTGGTGGTGACGGGCAGGGAGGCCTTGTCAGCCAGGGCCCGGAGCAGCTCGGGGCCGCCCTCGGAGCAGATGACGCCGTGGCCGGCATAGATGACGGGCTTCTTGGCAATGTTGAGGAGGTCTGCGACACGGCGGATCGAGGCATTCAGCTGCTTCTGTGTAAGCTCAAGGGCGGCGCGGGAGGCGGCGCTGGGCATGGTCGGAATGGCGGTGTCGGTGGGGATGGCTTTCCGGAGCACACCGGCAGTGATGTCCTTGGGAAGATCGACCAGGACGGGGCCGGGGCGGCCACTGGTGGCGATCTCGAAGGCCTCGTTGATCCTCCGCGGCATCTCGGCGACGCTCTTGACCATGACGTTCCACTTGGTGCAGGCGCGGGAGATACCGACCACGTCGGCTTCCTGGAAGGCGTCGCTGCCAATAGCGGAGGTGACAACCTGACCAGTGAAGACGACCATCGGGGTGCCATCGGCGAGGGCGTCGGCCATAGGAGTGACGACATTGGTGGCGCCGGGGCCAGAGGTCACCAGGACGACACCAGGCTTGCCCGAGGCGCGGGCGTAGCCTTCAGCCATGTGGCCTGCACCTTGCTCGTGCCTCGGAAGGATGAAGTCGAAATGGGGCGAGTTGTAGATGGCATCGAAGACGGGAAGAATGGCACCGCCAGGGTAGCCGACTGCAAGGATAGTGAGTCAGCGAGAGGCACACTCCGACTGCCTGGTGCGGCCATGGGGGAGGGCGCAGTAGGTAGTATTAGTAGGGGACGCACAAATATGCTTCACGCCCTGCCGGAGCATCATCTCATGGAAGATTTCTCCTCCGGTCTTCCCAATGAACCTGTACCACGGCCTGCGTCAGTCACACAAGACCGGACGGTGCGAGACGGCGGGGCATTGGTGACGGAGGACGTACGACTCGTCCATGTCGGTCTTCCGGGGGTTGACGAGGGGCTGGACATGGCTTCGGTCCTTCGCCGGAGCAGCGGCCGACGGGTTAGATTTCGGCCTGTAATCGCAGGTTGCGCATATGGTTAGCCGGGCGCAAAGCAGCAGCGGTGAGCCACAGACGGCGGCGGGGTGCTGGACAACAATGCATGCATGCTTGGGAGGGCAACGTACGCTGCAGTCGGTTTCGGGGCGGGTGTTGAGAGATTCCTGGCGTTTGACGGGCCATTGGGCCTTGCTGTCACAGCGGTGGCTCTGTGGGCAGCTGCGAGAGCTCGCTGGTGGCCGGGCCGAGCTTCGGCGAGACCCTTGAGGGCACGCGAGGTCTGGCGGAGCATGGTGGGCAACGGGACGGAGCGAAGAGGGTACCAGGGCGGCGGCAACAGACGACGGCGAGGGCAATGGATGAGGGAGACGGAGGATTAGCAGGTCAAGCCGCTACCTGGGGGGTCTCGCGCCAAAGATAAAGCCCTTCATATGGGAATCCGAGAGGTGAAAGAGTCACAAGCGCTCCCCGGTTCTTGGGGTTGGGTGTCCGGAAGAAAGGTTGACCTTGGTGGCCCCACTCTGGGGTATGAATCGCCGCTAGCAAATTTCTGAAAGGTGACTGGCGCGCACGGGCCAGCGTGCGATCACTGGTGGCGATGTCGGGGGCCAGAGCCTGGGCCCTTGGGCCGACCCTTGCAACTGCTGCCCTTCCACCGCTTTTGGTTGGTACCACCACCACCACCACCACCAAGCGGCTGGCAACACCCACCAAACACACCGAACAAGCACACCAACAGCATGCCATCAAGAGCCACCGCTTAAACCCGTGCTAGGCCCGGACACACGGAAAATACCCACCCCCTCCAGACGGTCACACAAACGGGTCTCATCTGCTTCTCCTGCGTGCATGGAACTGTGCACCGGGGGCTTTGAGCAGTCGGCTGGAGCGGGAAGGAGAATCTGGCCAATCGCGCCTGGTCAATGGCCAATATTTGCTGTCGAGGGGCGTGACACCCGCTGCGTCTCCTTGCATCTCCCTGACGGGCCACGCAGTTCATCCATGCCATATACATCGAAGGGCTCGCTCGCCAGAAGCCTCCCATGACTTATGGGATGCTGCTCTGGTGTAGCTCGCTTGGAAGACACCCAGCTCATCCTCGGATTCAAATACGACGAGGTGGAGTCCCATATGTTCGCTGGCAGACAGAGCAGAGTTCGGTGTCCCGTGGCGGTGGCCTGTCCTGTTTACAGGCAATGTTAGGTGCCTCCGGTTCGGCCGCCTGGTGGACCACGGTTCGGGATGGACAGGCATGTCCTGGCCGCGGTCAGTTGCAGAAAATGCGGAGCCGAGAGCCGCCGGGAGCTCGCAAGGTGCTGTCGCAACTGCCGGTCGGCCGAGCCCGAGATCAAGGTGTCCGAGAGCAGTGTTCATCCTCAGTCGTGTTGAATCAACAAATGTATCCGTCTCTCTAGACTTCAGCAGCTTCGTGAATAAGTCGGGAGAGACCCACACTTCGCGCGATCATCAGCGCCAAGGCCCATCACGTGCCCACGCATCTCTGGCAAGTCTGCGCGTTGCCCAAAGAATCAGTGCGTTCCAAATCGGGATATTTTGGTGCTTTTCCCTGAAGGGCTCATCTTCAACTTTCGCCCATCCATTCGATCCCCCCCTTTCCTGTTTCAAGCGTAACGGTGGGCACATTCTTGGCTCGCTCCATCAACCGAGAAAAAAAGGAGCTACCGTCCTGACTCCAACCCCAGCCCCGATTGTCAGCCAGAATTCCAGCTAGAATCCTTTAGCAGGCTCTCGCTTGACCCCCGCAATGCCGCGTCCCCCCAAGCGGCCCCGGCCCGCCGAGGTCATCGACTTGACCAGCGATGAGCCAAGTTCCCGCCCCACCAAATCCCCCCGCTACCCTCCATCATCGTACAGCTCCCAGCCCTCGGCTCCCGCGTCCAGCCCGACGACATGGTCCTCCCGTTCAGCTGCGGTGCTGCCGTCAAGCCAGCGGTCCCTTGCTGGCGATGCCCTCGAGCCATCGACGCAGGAGCTCACTCAGAGCGATGATGGGCCCCAGCATGAGTTCTACGGTGCTTTCGGTATGGGTCCGTTTTTCTTGCCGATCAGGTGTACCTGTTAACGAAAACGTAGACGGCAAGATTGTAGGAGTGCGGTACTACAATGGCGTCGCCACCCCTGGCGAGGTGGTTGTTTGCCGAAGAGAACCCGCCAACCCGGTATGTACTCCGAGTATGACTCCGCCTGCCCCTATGCCCTGAGGCTAACTCTGGCCCAACAGTATGACTCTAATGCGATTCGCGTGGACAATGTGTTTGGCGTGCAAGTAGGGGCAAGTCCAGCCCCCGGTGCTGCCCATGTCCCCCAGTGCTACATCCACTGACCATCAGAGCAACAGCACATCCCGAGAACTGTCAGTGCCAAACTGGCCGGATACATGGTAAGCCCGAGCATCCCAGCGAGTTTATCGTCTGATATCCAGCCGCTCACGCCAGCCAGGACCGGGGCGAGGTGACCGTTGAGGCCGTCCTTACTGGCGAGAAGGGTTTCTATGAATGCCCGATCCGCCTCCGCCTGTACGGCACCGCCACCCCCTTGGGGCGGGCAAACCTTGAGGAGCGTCTGAAGGCCGACAAGCTGCTGAAGGCCACGCAGCTCAAGCAAACCCGGAAGGAGAATGAGCAGCAGCGGAAAGCTATGGGCTTGAAGAGCGGCAGAAGCACTGCCGGGTTTGCTGCCCCTGGTATTCCAGAAATGTCTCTGGAACAGCTAGCTCAGACCAGCCAGGCCGTCAACTTCCGCGCCGGTGGAGACATTGCCCAGACCCTGGCCATGGACGAGGACCATCTCTCCAAGATGCCCGAAGCACCACAACCAGAGAAGGTGGAGGCGAAACTTCTGCCGTACCAGCTCCAAAGTCTCGCTTGGCTGACCGCAAGGGAGAACCCGATGTTCCCGGCGCCAGGCTCTCCGGATTCTGTCCAGCTCTGGAAGCGCGACGCCAAAGGGCGATACCTCAACATCGCCACCAATTTCACCGTCGCAAACCCTCCTGCTCTCCTCTCCGGTGGCATTCTGGCCGATGACATGGGCCTTGGCAAGACACTGCAGATCATCAGTCTGATCATGACGGGCGGCCCAGGGAGCACACTCATCGTTGCCCCGGTGGGCGTCATGAGCAACTGGGAGCAACAAATCAAGCGCCATGTCAAAGAGGATTACACCCCTAGCGTGTTGATCTATCACGGAACGTCCAGGCAGACCGCCGCCAAGTCCTTGAAGGATTTCGGCATCGTTGTCACGAGTTACGGCACCCTGAGCAGCGAAGTGGCTACTGGCGGCCCCCTGTCCAAGGTCCAGTGGCGCCGAGTCGTTTTGGACGAAGGCCATACGATCCGTAACGCCAAAACGAAGGCGGCCGAAGCAGCTTGCAAACTCAAGGCCCAGTCAAGATGGGTATTGACAGGGACGCCGATGTAAGTTGACGACCACAACCCCTCGGGAGCCCTCCTGACTCAACTGTCTTAGCGTCAACAACATCCGCGATCTGCATTCCCTCCTCAAGTTCCTCCATATCACCGGCGGTATCGAGCAGTCCGAGGTCTTCAACACCGTCATCGCGAGACCCCTGACAGTCGGGGACTCTCGTGCCGAAGCCCTCTTGCAATCTCTCATGGGCGATCTCTGTCTCCGTCGGCGGAAGGACATGAAGTTCGTTGATCTCAAGCTTCCAGCAAAGACGGAATACATTCACCGCATCACGTTCTGGGCCGACGAGAAGAAGAAATACGAGGCTTTGCTGTAAGCAGCATGTTTGAATTCCGTCCTTGGAACACCACTGACAACTTATAGTTCCGAGGCGCAAGGCGCCCTCCAAGAATTCCAGAACCGGTCTACGTTGGGCCAGAAAGGCAGATTCCAGGGTGTCCTCGAGAGGCTCCTTCGTCTTCGGCAAACGTATGCACCTCGTCCCGTCTTTATGGTTCCTGACATTGTCTAACGTTTGCCAGATGCAACCACTGGACCCTGTGCAAGAACCGCATCACCGATCTGATGAAGCTGCTCGAGGACCAGGACGTGGTTGTGCTCAACGACAAGAATCGCAGTCTCCTGCAGCAGGCTCTCCAGCTTGTCATAGAGAGCCAAGAGGAGTGTCCCGTCTGCATGGAGTCGCTGACCGATCCAGTCATCACCCACTGCAAGCACGTTTTCTGCCGCGGCTGTATATCCAAGGTGATTGAGATACAGCACAAGTGTCCCATGTGCCGCGCGCCATTGTCCGAAGACAAGCTCGTCGAGCCGGCATCCGAGGAAGAGGAACCAAGCGGCCTCGATACGGAAACCAAAAGCTCCAAAACGGAAGCGCTGCTTAAAATCCTCCAGGCAACGCTGAAGAACGATGGTTCCAAGGTGATCATCTTCTCGCAGTGGACATCCTTCTTGACCGTCATCCAGCGGCAACTGGACGAAGCGGGGTATGTCTACACCCGCGTCGACGGCAGCATGAATACGGCCCAGCGCGATGCCGCCATCCGGGCGCTTGACCACGACCCCGCCACACGCATCATGCTCGCCAGTCTCAGCGTGTGCAGCGTAGGCCTGAACCTGGTCTCGGCCGACACTGTCGTCCTCGCCGACAGCTGGTGGGCGCCGGCCATCGAAGACCAGGCCGTGGACCGCGTTCATCGCCTTGGCCAGACCCGGCCCACCACGGTATGGCGCCTGGTCATGGAGGGAACCGTTGAGGAACGTGTGCTCGACATCCAGGGCGAGAAGCGGGAGCTTGTTACCAAGGCTTTCAAGGAGAAGCAGGGCACGCAGAAGACCAAGGAGACGCGCATGGCGGATATTTTGAAGCTGCTGGCTTGACGCGGGGTTTCATGGGCGGGTTCTCGGGAACAGTTGCACGTATCGTAGCTGCAAAGGAGGCCCGACGGTGTTCAGGAGGAGTTGGAGTTGCGCTGCTTAATATACTTGACGGTTGGGGGGGGGTTGCTTTATCTTTGCAGGGTATATCAAAGCTGGAAAGGGGCGGTTTATATATTGCTGGACTCAGGATCACTAGTGTGCTTACGCAGGCAGACATAGCACACTTGTAATTGGCTTGATACTCCAACGTATTCGTGCCAGGTGATGAATGCCCTCATATCGACCACTACAGTCTGCCCGGCAGAGGGGGAAGCAAGCGATGGTAAGTATACTACTGTATGCGGTCTCTCTCTCAAAACCAAGATCTACCATACAAATGCGCAGAAGTAAACGGTCGGGGTACCCAGCCCCTTCAGAATCGAACAACGTCTCGAGGCGGGAAGAATAGAATCGTCCGGGAAGAATAGAATCGTCCGGGAAGAATAGAATCGTCCAACAACGCCCCCTCCCGAGCCCACCCATCCATTGTCACACGCCGCTCTCTTCACACCCTCCTCCTCTGCCGTCTCTCACGCCTCCGACCCCCACACTTTGACGTCTTCTTCGGCGCAGCACTCGCACTAACAGCAGTCGGCGTCGTGCTCACCTTGGTGGGCGTCGGCGTCGACCCAGCCTGCTGCCCCTGTCCCTCGGCCCCCGCATTCACAGCCGCCGGCGGCACCTTCCCCCCCGGCACCGGCTGATCAACCCCATCACCACCACCCCCCGCCGCTGCACCAAGCTTCTCCCCCTTCCGCGGCGGCCCCTGAAAGTTCCCGGACTGACACGCCGCCTGGATGACGGCGCACTTGTCCTCTTCCCACACGCGGCACCCCTTGCTGCCGGTGGGGGGCGCCGTCTTGTAGCACACGTCGAGCTGCGCGTAGCAATCCTCGCCGGCGGCCCAGCAGCCCGCCTCAGTGGTGTAGGAGGGGACCTCGGCGGCGCACCAGTTGGCGTTTTTGAGGAGGCAGGTGGGGGGGATGAGGCCGTCTGTTTGGGTTTGGGCGGTGGATTGTTGGGTTTTGGCGTTGGTGCCGCGCCCGCCCGCGGTGTTGGTGTTGATGTTGCTGCTGGGGGCGGGGAAGAAGATGGATGGGCCGACGGTTTGGTAGGTGGTCAGGTCGTCTTTGTACGGGTTGAGGGTCAAGCCCGGGTCGGTGGCCTGGACGTGGCCCGGGATGGAGACGAGTTTGTCCAAGGGGATGGAGGTTGACTCCGAGGTGCTGCTGCCCTGGATGAAGAGCTGGGCGCAGCCGACGTAGAACTGCGGGTCGACCTTATCGTTGGTGACGTTCTGGATCGTGATGATCTCGTGCCGCGCGAGGTAGTACCCCGTCGGCAGGCCCGAGGGCAGCTCGATGCTGAGGAGGCCGTCCTGCGCGATGAGCTTCTCGGTGGCCCATTTCTTGGCGGCCGCATCGTAGCCCTCATCCCAGATCTTGAACCAGCCCGGCCCGGCAGCGGCGTCAGTCTTGATGTTGGAAACGCGCTTGAGGTAGACGGCCATCGGGCCGACGTGGGACGGGTCGATGGACCCGGGCTTCGAGGCGTCGGCCCACATGCGAAACTCGAGGGTCAACTTGGAGCCGGCCGGGGCCGGGCAGGTGAAGGCCACGGTTTCTTGGCCATCTCGGCCTGGAGGAAGTTGCGATGTCAGCTGCGGGGGAGACCAGATGGGGATAGGGCTGGTTGAGACGTACCGCATGCCATGTCTGGGCTGTTGATGCCGCTGGCGATGGGATGCGTGCTCACATTGCCCTGCTTGGACATGCGGACGCACGTCCCGTCGCCCTGGTTGACATCGTTGACGAAGAGTGTGGTGAAGACCGTGTGGGCTGTGGAGAGGGAGGCGAAGGAGGTCGCCAACCCGAGCGTGAAGAGAACGGGTAGCTGCATGGCGATTCGCAAGTTGCGCCAGCCAACCCTCGTGGAAACGAACGAAGTGCCAAAGGAAGGTAACCGGCTGCTCTGATCCAAGCCGAAAGAAAGGCGAGTTGTGCTCTCGGGAGGAGGATATCTGGTCCCTTGAAGAGCAAGTGAAAGAGAAATGCAGAAAAGGTGATCCACTGGACACCGTGAAGGAATGGCAAGAATTTAAAACTCGTCGAGAGTCAAAAGGAAAGTGTGAAGGCCCTGTGTATCTCATCAAAATACATTTGAGGTCATCGCTGGGTCGGGTTTGGGATGCGAGGAGGACGTATAAGTCCGAAAAGAGGCCCCCGAGACATGCGGCCAGCACCCGACACTTGGAACCAACACAAGGCAATGAAATGGGGGAAAGGGGCGTCCCACCTCGTGAACAAACGGCCGGGAGAGTGTCCTTCAATCAGAATCCCCAACACCACCAAAAAGGAGAGAGTCGAGAAGGGGGTGGGGGAGGGGGCAAAAAGCTACTCGTCACGAGATACGGATCCCCTATTCATATTCCCGTTCCACCACCAAGACCACCACCGCCACCACCCTGCAGCACAACCAACCCGCAGTCATCGTCATCGTCATCTGTACCACACGCCCCTGAATATCCCCAGAAAATTGGATGCCACCCAGGCCACCAGCAAACGGAACCCCTCCCGCGCGGTACTGGGCGCCACGGGTTTGAGATTGAGGAGAATTCTCCGCCCCTTGCATGGTCTGCGTAATACAGGCCGGCTTGACATCAGCCTGTGCGACCGTTTCTTTGGCCTGGGGATGCCCTAAAAAAATCCCGGGGTTGCATGTCGGAAGGTGAACCCAGGAAATGCATGCAGATCACCACGAACTACACACACAGCCCGCCGACAGTTTCTCCGCGCCGCCAGCCCTACACGATCGTGCCAATAATAGGCCGGCGGGCGGTTAGAGAGCGAGTCAGGGGCACAAATGGCGTTGAGAGGAGCCGCCTGGGAAGATTGTGCCTGCCTGCCATCCGGCGGGTAAAATAGACACTGGGGGAACCTGGCTGACAGTCAGCGGGATAATATCGAGTGAGCTTCTGCTTAAGCGCTGGTCATCAAGAGCGAGTGAGCTCCGATGGTTCACCACCGGTGTCAGTGTACGTGGACTGCCAGCAACGTGGCAGCGTGGCACACTGCGGTGAAGGCACGCGCCAATTCATGGCCAGGCCAAGGTCCATCGGTAGTGGGATTTTGCCCTCGGCCTCGAGATGAATGGGCTACCGATCCTCCTCCACTCGCCCTTTCTCAAGCCGAAACGCAATGTTGCAGTCCCAGACTCGGCCGCGCTGGCCACGGATCCGCCAAGACATGGTGTCTCGAGAGACTGCAGCTCGTGCCGTAAAAGCAGGGCCAACCAAAGTGTAAACACATGAGTGGAGATGAATCTCTATTCCTTCGGTCCGACGCCAACCCAATCCATGAAGCTGCTGCACCTAGATAGCCTCGATAGCATCCCCGGTGTGAGCATCACTGGCACTACGCCGCCCAACATGGCCGTTGACTCTTGGTCCTCTGACAAGTCGTACAGGTCTGTTTGCATTTGATACATGATATGGTACAGTGTCGTTGCTTTCGTGGGTATCTTTTCAGTCGGCTTCCTTCTTACTCCTTGATCTTGGCCAGAATCCTGCGGCACGCAGGCCCGTGTCAGCGACGCAGCCCAGCATGGCACAACACCGACAAACAAAAAAGAAACTTACTCGCTGTCCCGGAAGAGGTGGAACTCCTCCTCGCCGACCTTGATGGGCGAGCCACCGTACTGTAGCAACCCGTGTTAGCCATGCCGTGCCCAACAACACCACCCTAACCCCAACCACCTTAAGCCCCCCCCCCCCCCCCCCCACAATGTCTTGAAAACGTACCTGAGGAATCAGGACTTTGTCGCCCTCGGCCACGCCCATGGGCACGCGCTTGCCGTCCTTGTCGAGAGCACCGGGGCCGACGGCGAGGACCTTAGCCTCGTTGAGCTCCTTGACGCTCGACTCGGGCAGGAAGATGCCACTGGCGGTCTTGGTCTCGGCCTTGATGCGCTGCACGAGCACACGGTCGAGGAGGGGGACGAGGGCCTTGATGGAGCGGATCGAGCTGGCCTGTGGGAGGAGGGGGCGGTTAGAATGAGCAGTCCATTGCACGGGGTGGGTTGCATTGAGCCGACACCGAGAGTTGACGCCTGTGGAGAGCTCCTGGAGCTCTCGCACCAGGCCAGGCTCTCTTGGCGGGGGAGGGACAAAGGAACCAGGGCAGAGAACTCACCATTGTGACGGAGTTGTGTGCAGACGGCGGTCGAGCAACGAAGGGGCGGTGCGTAGGTTGAATGGGCTGGCGGGTCTTGCGGGAGGAAAAGGCGTGGATGGGTGCTGGCGAGGGTGGAAGCTCCGTTTTCAATCGGCAATGGGAAAGCGGATCACGATCCGGCGAGCTTCCAACGACATCTAGAATGCCCGCCAATTTTTTTTTACCGGGTCCGGGCGGCCGGGCCAATCGGCGATCGGATCGCTGGCATCCCCACGCCGATGACAGTTCGGCGGATATGATTGGCTGTTCAGCTCGTCGTCGTCGACGCGATGCGGCGACCCATCTCGCTCTCTTTCACAACTCTTCCAGAGGGAGTCAGGACACTCGGTGCCATGTACCTGCTCTCCCGAGGATGGAATGTAAACTAAAGCGGATACGAGTCGTACGGGCTTATGGAATCGAGCACAGGGGGCGGGAGGGGCTGCCAAGTAGAAAAGTCTCGCCCTTGGACGATGTTGATCGCCTCTTCTCAGAGGCCAACCCAGCTGCATCACCAGCAACTCGGTGAACCCATGTCGATCAGAAACGACTCCGTGGCATCCCAGAAACCATGCTTACTAGCTGTATTTTCTGCGCTGTACTCTATCATTATCTAACGATGCGTGTAGTAACATCTATCGCCAACCCTGCTGTCCCAGCTGCTTGCTATCCTCGGCACTCAGCCTGACCCAATTTCTGCCACCACAGCACCTGAATGCCCCCAATGGATGATCCAAAATCTATATATGCACCCGCTCAAACTCCAGTCCCAACCCTCCAGAGATCCAACGCTGAAGGAAATCAATAAATCACGAAAACAACCCTGCCCCCTACCACGCCTGTCCAACAAGCCAAAGGTGGCCAACATAAAGAGGAGGCGTTATCGTCTGCTCGACGCCCTCAGACTCCTCACCAACCCTGGGCCTCTCGCCGCCTCCTGGATGCTCTCTCTTTCCCGTCGACTGCCTACCCAAAAACCTTTTCACCTAGGATTTGTTCGCGGGCGCCGCCGGAGGCTCCAGCACGTGCGAGTGGTCGTCGGCACTCAACACATGCCCGCCCTCCTGCCGGCAGATGATCGTGTCTGCCACCCACGGGTCGTCCAGGATCTCGGCCATGGTTGCTCGTCTCTTAGGGTCCAGTTCCAGCATCCAACCAATGACGTGCCTGCTCTCCCGAGGAAGCAGCCGCAGAATGCGCCACGGGCCGCGGATTACCTCCTTCTTCTCAGCCGGCGCGTGTTGGGCGGCCCCATCCTGGCTGGTGGTTGGCCTTGATGCCGAAAGGTCTTCCGACTTGCTCCCATCATCGTGATGCGCCGCCTTCTCGCTCTCATTGCGGAGACTCTGCCGATCAAAGTCCCGGGCCGGTGTGTCGTTCAAGGCCGACATGGAGCGGGACGGCGGGAGAATGAGCTTCTTCGGATCGTGGCCTGGCGTCGGGTCGGCGGCGAAAAGCTTAAACGAGTTGTCCGACAGCCGGGGGAGCTTCCAGGGGAATCGCCGGAGCGTCATGCAGCAGTAGATGATGGCCAGCGACCAAATGTCGACTGCCTGCGGGTCGTACTTTTTCTCGTCGTACACCTCCGGCGCGAGGTACGGATCCGACCCAACGATGCCTGTGCTTCAAGTTAGTCCTCTCTCTCCAGACAAGTGACCAAGTCTAAAAGCGGCCCACTCACCACTCGCCAGGACAACGTTATTCTCGAACGGGTACTTGAACACGTGGGCGCTCCCGAAGTCGATGATCTTCATGATGCCGTGCTCACTGACCACGACATTGTCGAGCTTGAGATCCCGGTGCGCGAGGCCCATGCTGTGCAGGTAGGTGACGCCGCTCAGGATCTGGAGGAAGCAACAGCTGACCTCCTCCCGTGTCATCTTGCCCGTCATGACAATAGCAAAGAGGTCGAACGGCGCGTACTCCATCACCTCGTACCACTTGCCCTTCTCCTGGACGATGTCCAGCGTCTCGATGATGTTTCCGTGGTGAAGGGACGACCCCATGCAGTACTCAGCCGTCAACTTTTTCACGTACTCGCGCTCCGTCTCGTACGAGTGCCGAGGACGGAATTCCTTGACGGCAAACACCACACCATCGTCTCCCCGCCTCATCAGCCGCACCGACCCGCCCGCCCCGGCACCGAGGACTTTGCCGAGCTTTCCGTACTTGGATGTGAGGCCATGGTCGTCGCCGAAGGGAATCTGCCCGGACTTGGAGCTCGGAGGCGTTTTGGCACCTGCAACCGACCGAACGGACGAGGCCGGCGACGCCGTCCGCTTCGCCTTCCTGCTGGGGCCCAGCTTGAAAAACCGCTTCAGGTCCGCCATCGAACTATTCCGGCTGTGGATGCTGCCGTCGTCCAGCTGCCGCTTATCCGACAGCGTTCTCGGCAGACTAAGCGTCGAGGCGCTCGGAGAAGAGGAGCCCCCTTTCTTCTTCCTCGAAAAGATGAAGCGCGAGTCGATGCCTTGCTGGGCTTGCCGCTTGCTGGCGGCATACGGGTCGTCCGAGTCTCCCGGCGGGAGAGCTTGCCGGGAATAGAACTGCGAGGCAGTTGCCGCGCGCGATGGACTACTGTCGCGAGACGGCGGCACCGAGCTCGCGGGAGAATTGGAGCCGCTCCCAGCACCAACCGAGAACAATCCCCTCCGGTGGCCACCGAGGGTGGCCTGCGTTTGTTCCTTGCCGTCCGAAGTTGCGGGCCGCCTCGACGCCCGGTCGCGATCCGATGAGATGTGGTGGGGGACTGCAAGGCGGGCCGAGCCTGGCGACGGAGGCTCATGCGTCGAATCTTGGGGAGTGATGATGTCGGGGGCCCGACCCAGCCGATCGTTGGTGCCGGAGGGTTCCCGTTTCGGTGCTCCCCCGGTCGTGACCGTTCCGGCCGGTGTAAGAGGCGGCGAGTGCATGTCGGGGCTTCGCTGGGTTGGGTTTAGGTGTGGTGAGCCGTGGCCTGCCGAGCTCTGAGTCGGTTGACGGCTCGGTTCACGAGAGTCATCGTCGCGGGACACCGTCTGGACGTTTGGCTGTTAGCTGGAAAGAGAGAAGAAAAAAAGGGCCTTGCCAGGCCAGAAGAGCGGCGCGGCGTGCAGCCGAAGCGGGTCCGTGGCTTCCAAAAAAGAAGCAACCATGAGACAATCCCAATTCAAGCAGCCGAGACAAAACAAAGAAATGGACTGCGCCAACGTCACCACTCAACGGAAGGGCCGATGCCGACAATAAGGCGAAAAGAAGGAAAATAGGTACGTACCCTAGATACAGGCAACGAAACCGGCTCGTACGAGAAGATGTTCATTCGGCGTTCCTGGAGTGGGCACGCCCGAAGTTTGTTGGAGAGCTCCCGGATGTCGTCAGGCGTCACTTGGCCGGGGCTTCCGAGACGGATGCCGTCAGCCAACTGGAGGCTCGTTGATGGCGCATGGTCGGGGGCGATTTCTTCGATCGTCGACTTGAAGCGGACCCCAGGCGATGGCTGGGCTTGCTGGGGACTGGAGGCTGCCGCGGATTCGCTCGAGTCTGGGGTTACGGCCAGTGTCAACAGAGAGAGGCTCGCTGTCGGCACCGTGATGGCCGGGTCCGGCGGTGGCTGCACCAAGACCTCGGTGGCTGCACGATTGGCGTGCGGATGGCGTGGGGTCACATCAAGGGCGGCTTTTTTACCTTCGTTGCGAAGCTCCTCCATGGTGACCGCTCACTGGCCCAAAATCCGGCGTGTCGTAACAGGTGCGCCCGCGCGATGGAAGGGAAGATGGTGACGGGGTGTGCGTAGGTGGTCGGCTCGCCCAGGTAAGGATGCAAACGGCGGGAAAAAAATCAACCGTCCAAGGCGATGGACGGCCAGGTCTGCGAAAGCGTCGTCCTTGACGAAGCCGTTGCGGCTTGGTGGGGCGTCCAGCTACCTGGCAGGTACATTCATGCAGGGAGCTGGCGGGCCGATTGTTGGCTGCATTCTGAGGGCGGCGCGGGTACCGTCAAGGACTGCCCTTGCGGCCCCGCCGTCAGCAGCTCTGGGGGGTGCTGAAAGTGCTGGAGACTGCTGGGGTTGCCCGGGCGGTGATTTCCGGATGCAGCCCTGGCAGTGGATCTGGCTGGGTCTTTTCCTAGCCTCTTGCTGGGTCCCCTGACTGACAGGCTTTTTTGCAAGACGTCGAAGCAGCGCAACAGCATTGACGCAACGCTCTTGTCTTGGATCTCGATGACTCGCAGATCGCGCCCCCAGACTTCGGATGCCGTTTGACCCTCACCCACGCGGCGTCTGCTCTGCGGGGAGCGGCGCCCAGGAGGGATCAGGTCGGTTGCGTCCGAGCGAGCCGAGATCGCTGAAGCAGAGACGAGATAGTTGGCTTTTTCTCGGGTGTCGCCCCTCCGGATTGGTGCAACTTCCCCCCATCCGATCGATGCCTTGCTCGCTATCAAACCGCGCAAGGCCGCACGTGCAATGGCCCCTTGGTTTGAAGCGCGGGAGGGGTTGCATGCTCGGCCTTCGGCGCGCCTCACAAGCCCGCGCCAAGCCCCAAGCCGCGCCGTGGGGGATACAACGCAAGCCCGGCCCGTGATGCCGCCAGCCAGCCAGACCAGGCGCAGAGCACCTACCCGCCAACCAGGTACTCGGGTCGGAGCAGGATACACATTCATCTTATACTATGGATGCACCCTGTAATCGCTCTCCTGGCCGGGTCTCCCTGTTGGATTTGGTCTGGAGTAGCCTGCAAGAAGCACAAACCAGCCAATGCGGCGTCATCACCAGGAGTTCCGTCTGTGGTGTCCTCGTCATGATCAAATATCATACATGTGTCTAAAATGTACAGAGGTGAGAAAGGAACTGTGTCCTTGATGCTCACATCGCCAGACGATGCTCCCGCCGGAACCGTCCCAGAAACAACCGTAACGCCCATGCTCCCATCCCTACGTGGACCCTGGCAGCCCTCAGCGGACGACCGCGATCCCTACCGACTTTGCCTGGTAGATGATGGAGCGGCAGAGCCCTTCGAGTGACAGGCCGGACAGTCGGAGCTCGGATTGCTTGATCTTTGCGATTTCGTAAATGTGCTTGAGGCTGACCGTCCCAACGATTTCCGATCCTGGGTTGCTCGCCCCTTTCCTCTTGCCCTTCTTGCCCATGGGCGCCTCGGCCGCGTTGAGAAGGAGCCATGATGTCTGTGGTGTCCGGATCTCGAAGTGGAATGTCCTGTCGGGCCTGACGGTTACCCGGACAGGCATCGGCGTGCCGGGGGTGATGTGTGTCGTTCTCGCATTGAACTCCTGACCAAAAGTCAGCCACTGTACATTCCGGCCGCATCGTGTGATGCTCCGCCCACCTTGCAAAAGTCCATCGACTTGATGCCCTTGCTACCCAGTGCCGGACCGACGGGCGGACTCGGGCTTGCTTGGCCAGCTCCGACGAGGATCTTGACCACCTGGTCCACGCCGCCGCCAACGGCGGATCGCGCCTTGGACATTCTTTCGGCGGTGTACTCTGCAATCTCGGATCTCGGGATCTCGCAATGTTATGGACGCGCAGGGATCGCAGTTGCAGGGCGTGGCGGGGATCGGTCGAGGCAGGCCCAAGTGTGGTTGTTGGGCTTGTGCCAGCGCTTTGTTTCTGGCTCTCTGTCCAAGCTCTAAAATTTTGGGACTCCTCTGCGGCGGTTGCTGCACACCAGCCACATCCCGCCAAGAGTGGTGTTGAGGTGCCGGTGACTCAGCCACCCGCTCCAGCCCCTCAGCCACGGGCATTTCAGCACCACTGGGCGCCTGTGATCCACAGTAGAGGGCGCTGCTGTGTGCAGACCCGTGCCCAGAACCCAGTGACGTCCGCGTGCCCAAATGTGACCAGGGGCTCTAGCGTCCAGCCCTTCCCGCCTCGGGCGTTTTATTCGAGGGGTCGCCCCTCGACAGCCAGCACCAGCGGTGAATGGCGTTAAAACGCAACCTAGGACCTTCACGCTCGTTGTGAAAAACACCAGTGCTCGACCTCTGTCCTTCTTTGGCAGCTCTCTCCGGTCCCTCGTATCCACAACCTCCAAGCCTTCACCATGTTCAAGTGGGCGCAGCAGCAGTAAGTTCTTGGGGATCCTGAACCCCACCTTGGCTGTCGCCGTCGTCTGACTTTGGGCCTCAATAGGCTGGCCAACGTCGCCGGGACGCAGGAGCCCATCTATGGCCCCTCGGCCATCAAATCGGTTGCCAGCGAGGCCGAAACGACGCCGTACACAGAACTCACCAGGGACGACGCAAAATGGGAGGTGATGGAATCGACCTGTGTCGAGACGCAGACCTTCTACTTCATGGCCGAGAACGGGCAGCTCGCCTTTGCGCAGGTCATCTATAGCAACGTGGCGTGAGTCCAACCACTGCCGGCTCTGGCAATCTACTCGCTGACCGTTTTCCAGCGGCATCCGAACTACCTGCCAGTTCAACTGCAAGATCTTCAACCTCGACGGCTCGGCACCCCACCTGTGGTCCTCGACCCCCCTGAGCAACTACGACTTCAGCGAGGACAAGACGGGCTTCTATGCCGACGATTGCGCCGTTGAGCTTTCCGAGGACGGAACCACATACACGATCAAGTCGATGAACGACGAACAGGCCATCGTCAACCTGACCGTCAAGCGGGTGGCGCCGGGGTTCAAGGCGGGCAAGACGGGCAAGACGCTGTTCGGCGAGGATTTCGCGAACCCCTGGGGCTCGATGCGCCACCTATTTTGGCCGAGATGCACCGCGGAGGGAACCATCACGACCAAGGACGGCCCCATCGACTTTGCCGGCAAGGCGTTTTTCTCCCATGCGCTCCAGGGCATGAAGCCCCACCACGCCGCGGCCAAGTGGAATTTCTGCGACTTCCAGGGGCCGACGTACTCGGCCATCCTCATGCAGTTCACCACCCCGCCCTCGTATGGATCGACCGTTGTGAACGTGGGCGTCATCGCCAAGGATGGTGAGATCATTATGGGCGGCTGCAACAGCGACGCCAAGCATCTCGAAACCAAGAGCGACAGCGAGAATGACTGGCCCGAGCCGACAACCATCAAGTACAGCTGGGCTGGGTCAACCAAGGACGGCAAGCCCGTGGAGGCTTCCATCAAGGGTGGCCTTGAGGAGAAGCTGGATAGGATAGACGTCATGGCAGAGGTTCCCGGCTTCGTGAAGAAGATCGTGGCCGGGGCCGCAGGGACAAAGCCGTACATCTACCAGGTACGTCGTTGCACCACCCCTCGACCTTGCTGTCTACAACACTGCTAACATCAACTCCCAGTACTCGCCTCAAAAGACAAAGATGTCCCTGGAGCTCAAGATCGGCGACCAGGAAATTACCGAGGAGGGCTTTGTCTTCAGCGAAGCGACCTTCATTTCGGACTAACCTGGACGCGGCTTCGTTGAGAGGCAGGCGAGGGCTCTTGCCACAATCTATCCGAGCGCGTTGCCAGGATCGGCGTTTCGGGAAAGTTCCTGATCGAGAGTATGGCTGGGCGCTCGCTGATCCCACGCGGCATGGAACCTGGGGAGGGATACTGGCTGGACACAGAAGGACTTCATTGAATACCTAATACACGGACCTCGTAGTGACACAGGGCATACAACAGCAACACTAATATAATTGCTCAACCGAGTGACAAATCATCCATTTCCCGGTCAGTTGACACAACCAAGGCGAGCAGCCCCATTAGATGGGTCAGAACCTGATGCTCCCTTTAATCGCTGAGAAGGTGAATGGCCGCCGTGATGGCCTTCTCGGGCAATAATACCCGCAACATTCCTAGATACGTTGTTACAGCCTGCAGTTTGCCCTCCGACTTTCCTTATGCATCAGACTGCGTGGACCTAAATCTTGACCCAAGCGAGGGCAGACAAAAGCGCTTTTGTTGAATCCCTGCCGCCCACTCCCTCCCTCTCTTAAACAAAGCCCCAAGACTAGAACCCCACCTGCCTTTCGCGTTCTCACAGCCTTGTCACCAACTTTCCACCACCATCCTGAGAAACCACACGCAGCTCATTCACATCACCCAAAATACTTTGTCCACAGTTGTTAATACGATGCCGCCCACTGTCCCCGGACGAGGAGGCCCAGCTGCCCTAAAGCGCCCTGGCATTGCGGGCAAGACAGTGATGAAGACAGGCGCAAAGCGCCACCGGTCGGTTTCCACTCACCACGCGCGCGTGTCAGGTCGCTGACATTTCGTGGAAACCGCGTCATAGCAAGATCATTAAAGACTGCATTCGCGGTATCACCAAGCCGGCGATTCGGTATGTGCAGTCTGAAGGTCGGCGACGGCGTGCCAAGTGCCGCCTCTAGGGCTCTGTTTTGACTCGACCGACTTCGAGTTGAGGCTCATTTGGGGTCGCATCTAACAAACGATCGATCAGTCGCATGGCGAGACGGGGTGGTGTCAAGAGAATCTCTGCAGGTGAGACAGGCTTTCCCTCCCATGTCGACCAGCATGATTGGTGTTGCTGAAACTCAGCCTAGGGATTTACGATGAAGCCAGAGTCGCGCTGAAGATGTTCCTCACCACGGTATGCACCCTAAACCTGCTCCCAGCCTGCCCGCCGTTGACGAGCCTTCTCACGATTTATTAGGTTATTGGAGACGTTGTCAAATACACAGAGTATCGCAACGCAAAGACCGTGACGACCAACGACGTAAGCCCGCAAGCACCCCAACGGCGCCCCTTATGATCACGCAACTAACTGGGCTGCAGGTCATCTTCGCCCTCCGTCGGATCGGCAGACCCATCTATGGCTTCGATCCTGACACGCATAACCCCTCGAAGAAGATGAAGGGGGTGACGAGCGCGGCTGATGATACCGATGATGATTGAAGCATCATCGAGCTGACGAGCCACGCGACACGCCGGCTGGCGTTGTGGCTAGAGCTGCTTCCCTTTCTGTCGTTGGTGTAAAGGTGTTCAGGCGTGAGACGGGTTATGATACATACCATTGGTCACCTGTTTTGAGGTTTGGTACGGATGGGATATGCATGGAACAAATGGGGAGTCGGACATTCGGATCGGGAGGCTGTTGTATCATGAAATGAGACGGACCCGGTGGCAAAGGGTTGACACCTCGAGGATCGCATGGAAACCGTGCAACCCGAAGAATTTACCACCGTTCGAGGAACTATCGACCTCCCCCGCTGCGCCTTCCTTGCGGCGTCCAGCGGGCAACTGCCTCTCCCATGGCTTTCATCATCGCTGACAGAACGCAGAAATGTGAACCGAGAGTTTGTCAAAAGCAACAACCCAGCCCGAGGTATCATTGAGCGAATGTCTATGTGGTATCTCTGAAGAAAGAAGTCGGAACGACCGGCCCAGTGTCACCAAACATCCCTGTCCCTCCCATGCCTTTCTAACGCCGTGTCTCGCAGGTCCAAGTCGAAGTCGTACGAAGCCAGTCTACCTGGAGAACGGGTGCAACAGCCATTCCCCGCGCAAAGCAAATCCAAGACGCCCTAGCCAAAAGCAAGCCTCCCAGTAACCAAACGAATACGCTCCGGGACATGCCGCCCGGTTCCTCTTCACCTGCGCCTCCCGTCCCACTCGCCCAACACCTTCTCCAGCGCCTTCGCCGCGCGCATCTCCCCCTTCCTGAACGGCCTGTTGAACATCTCCGGGAGAACCATGACGCTGTTGGCGTGCTGCATGGCGAACCCGACCTCGGCGTCCTTGCCGCACTGCTCGCGGGTCACGCGTACCGCCTCCCGGAGCAGATCCCCGCCGATGCCTTTCCCGCGGTACCGCAGCCGGGTGGTCCAGGCGCGGATCACCCCCTTGCCCCCTTTGAGGCTGTTCTGCCTGCTGTGCGACTTCCTCCGGCCGCCCCCGCCCCCGCCGCCGGAACCGCCATTGGTGTGGTCAGACGCGGGCCGCTCGAGCCGGAGGACCAGGGCGCCGATCATGTCGGGGCCGTACCGCGTGCCCAGGATCAGGTCCTCGGGTGCTCCCTGCCCGGCGCTGATGAAATCCCACGAGACGTCCTCGGCCGCGCGCAGGTAGCCCGATGTCGCGAAGCGGATGCCGATGAGGTACGTCATTATGGTGCCGCTGGCGAGCATGAGGGTCGTCCCCAGGTCGTGCTGCGAGTTGCCGATCCAGGCATAGCGGTAGACAACGGCCAGAACGGCGGCGAGGGGGGCGAGCAGGAGCGGGTGGAAGACCAGGTGGAGGGCGGCGCGCTGGCGCTGCTGGGCGATGCTGTCGGCCACCAGGTTGAGGGCGGCGGCTTTGTCGGCGCGCTCGGTCAGGATCTCGAGGGAGAGAGGCGGGATGTCGCTGTCGACGGGTGGCTGTGGGGAGGCCATCGAGAGCGGGGACGGCGAGACGGGCGGGAGGGAGTGCGAGGGATACGGCCCGAGCAAGGGCGTTGAGACGTTGGAAGACGCGGCCGAGTGCGGGAGGATGATGTTGGCGCGAAGGAAGGTCAAAAAAGCTGGTGGCCGAGGTGTCAATTTCGGTGAACATCCAAGCTCTTGGGGCGGCTGACGCAATGTAACAGTGGGATACTGATTTTGACTCGTAGTGGCTCCGCACCCCACGTTTTTCATCACTCAGATCATGTAGACAGGACTGTGTGCCTCGTTGTTTCGTTTGCAAAAAAGGAACAAAAACTAGAAACAAGGTGTCTGTACGCAACAGCTTGAGAAACCAAAAAATTTCAACTGACCTGCACTAGTCTTCAGACCAGGGACCGAATTGAGTGTGTTCACCAGCGTGTTTGGTTGGCAAGTGCTCAAATTGAGCTCGGGGATGGCGCCCACGTGCTGCGGGTGCTCCATGTCACAGGCGGGCTTGACTTGTCGAGCGGGCAGGGCATTTGCAAAAAAGGGGCCCGCGAATCTGCGGCGGCTGACTAGGGAGAGCAGTACCGCTGCTGTGGATCTGGTTCTGCAACCATACGTGCCCTTAGGCAGGATGTTTAACAGGTGGTGGGTGAGACCCTGAGAGAGGTCGAGGATGAAGGAGACGACCCACGAAGTTGGGTCAGCTGCGAAGTAATGTGTCGTGAGCATAAGGGAAAGGGGTCTGCAGAAGGGCTGCTTGTCTGTCCGTTTTTGGGAACCGGCGATAAGCACAGGGACTTGCAAGATGACGACAGCGCGCCGTCCATGAAGCCGCACAACACGAGCCGCCCTCTCGTCCAGTGAATCCTGCTGTAGATCCTATTTATCTCTTGCACGACATCCTTCCCGCGCTCAGACAACATTCTCCGCTGCGGGGTTCGTCGTCAGTTGGCGGTCTGCGTGATGGGGATCAAGAGAAGTCCTGATAAGGTCGGCTAAGGCCCAACAGCCATCGGGAACGCAGGGCCAATAGACGGCGGCGATGCAACCCGAAGTTGGTGTGCGTGACCCCATCACCAACACCCCCATGGCCCCACCATCGTTGCAAGCCCCTCCTTGAAACGGGCTCAAACATAGCTAGTGGGTTGGCTTGCGCACACCTGCAGCACCCCTCAACCCAAACAACTACGGATAGCGAGCTGCCTTTGCTCAGTTGGGCTCGAGCGAGGAGCGTGGGACGAACTACTGACCTGAGAGCGCCAACAAGCCGTTGTCCGCCCTCAGTATCGATTTCTGCCCCCCCCCCCCCCCCAAAAACCTCTCCTTGCTTTCCTGCATGTGCCCCCAACGGGGAAGAGAAGGCGAGTCGAGTTGGAGGAGGAGGGGTCGCGGGGCTGAGGTGTGCTCAAGTGCTTGTGAACGCCAAGAAATATAAACGTGCATGAGACTGGCATGCAACAGCTGGCTCTCTGCAGGGGGCTCGCCAGGCCGTCCCTCCATCTTCTTGAGATGGAGAATCCATGCCCACCCATGGGGTTGAAGTGTTACTCCTCCGTATGTACGGAGTATTCAACAGAGCGATCGGCCCATGGCTGGTTACTATGTATTTGAGCCTTTGGCGATTGCGCCATGTTTTCCGCTCGAGCGCGCTGGGCGGGCGGGCACAGTCACTCAGCAACCACCAGGAATGGTTTCACCCCATCTCGAATCCTTCCCTCAGTGAGTCAGAGAGCCGCAAACCAAAACGGAGAAACGAGCCGCTGGGTGGGTTGGAAACTAGCGGCCACGCCAGTCCTCCGGGAACATGGCCCCATTCGGGGCCGTAGAATCGATGATCTGCGTGTCTCTGTTTGGTGTAGAGATGTTTCGAGCTTGATTTTGGGACGATGGCAGCTTCCACTTTGCGCTGTTATGCGCAAGTTGGTTGCCCGCTGCCCGAAGCCTGGGTCGTCGAGAGTGTGTTGCTTTGGGTCAGAATGAGGCTTGGCATTTGTCCTCCCTCCCCAAGCAGGCTTTGAACGGAGCAAAGCGGAAATGATCTGAAAGTGTGGCTTAGTCAGACCTTGCAGACCCGAGAGATCCCGCGCCAGACCAAACATCAACTATGCAGCTGACCTCACATCGCCGTCGGTTTTTCGCCCGCCTGGCTGGGCCTCAATGGACCCAAGAAGAAAATGTTGCAGAGCTGCGGTTACTGTTTGTCAAAGCCAGTCAGGGCCGGACAAACTCGGCCGGAAGGACCCCGTATCCGTGCCTGTCCCTGCCGCTTTGTTCGTTTCTCCGCTGGGATGGCGCATTCCAAAGTCGATATAAGGCCGCTGGCTGCGTCCGTTGAGGCAGGCGTGTTGGATTCAGGTCATTCCTCGGACACCGTAGTCTACCAAATACACCCACCCTTCTTCGAAACCTCACCACTCACTTCTAACCCAACCCAATGATGCCCCTTGGAGGTCCCAGCCGGACGATCTGCTGCGGGTCGCCGAAGCAAGCAGCGCGACTCGGCCGCTCCGTGGCACCCCTCCTCTACCAGATCCACACGGTCGGGCTCGGCTACCCGGCAGCTCTCCGTGTTGCTGACATTGCTCACCAATCCGTTGCCTCTCACCAGCCCTCTCCCGCCATAGGGACGAGGACCTTCTCCACCACAAATGCCAACCGGCTCCGAGATGTCTTCCCCGCAAAGGAGACGACGTATATCCGGAAGACGCCCCCAGCCTGGGCTCATCCCGGATACACAGAGGAGGAGATGCTCGCCGTGACCCCGGCCCACCGCCCGCCCAAGACCGTGGGCGACTGGGTTGCGTGGAAGTTGGTCCGTATCGCCCGGTGAGTGGCCTTGGCTCCAACAAACGCATAGTTCTCAAAACTAACCGAGTACAGATGGGCAACCGACTTCGCCACAGGGATTGGACGAGATCAACAAGTTGATATGAAGAACCCCACAACGGCCGTGGTAGCCCAGAAGCCGTTGACGGAAGCTCAATGGGTGAGCAGAGACACCCCACACCCACGATGTGGTCGACTTGACAAAGGCGTGCTAACAAGCTTGGTAGCTCGTGAGGCTCATCTTCCTCGAGTCCATTGCTGGCGTTCCCGGAATGGTGGGGGGCATGTTGCGCCACCTCCACTCCCTCCGGCGTCTCAAGAGGGACAACGGCTGGATCGAGACGCTCCTCGAGGAGTCGTACAACGAGCGGATGCATCTGCTCGTGTGCACCAAGATGGCCGAGATCGGTTGGTTCATGAAGACCATGATCCTCGGGGCGCAGGGCGTCTTCTTCAACGCCGTGTTCCTCAGCTACCTCATCTCGCCCAAGATCACCCACCGATTTGTCGGGTACCTCGAGGAGGAGGCCGTCCACACCTACACGCGGCTGCTTCACGAGATTGAACAGGGCGACCTGCCGCGGTGGTCCGACCCCAAGTTCCAGATCCCCGAGATCGCTGTGACATACTGGCGCATGGCCGAGGGCAAGCGGACGATGCGAGACCTGATCCTCTACATCAGGGCTGACGAAGCCGTTCACCGCGGCGTCAACCACACGCTGGGCAACCTGGACCAAGTCGAGGATCCCAATCCGTTTGTCAGCGAGTACAAGTCCGGCGCTGAGCAGCGGAAGCCCAGCGCAGTGCTGAAGGGCATTGGGTACGAGCGGGACGAGGTCATCGGCTGAGACCTCGGGTCCGCTCATGATTCGAGACTGCCCTGGGCGGCAGTGGCCATGTACTTTTCTCTCTCTCTTCTTTCTGCGATTGGTTTCATCATGGTGTTACGGGTTCGGTTACGCGTGGGGTATGGGCACACATTCCGGCGGCGTTTGGGACTGCTTGGTCAAGGTAGACGATATATTTCCACTCTCAGGGGTTACAAAGGTTGGGAGGATGCGGTGGGAAGGCGGTTCAAAAGGCGTACCTCGCCGAGTCAAAAATAGAAGGCCTGTTTCTCGACTCGCCTCGTACATCCCACGACTCCTTTGCGGGGTCTTGTCCTACCCCTTCCCGACTCTTATATTCCCTTTTGCCACACGTTACCTGCTTTATATCCAACGAAGTGGCATGATGGAATCCTTTTTTCGCAGGCCACAGCCCCAGATCTGACTTCCTGTTCACTGGCTGCCTGCCGGACTGCCTGCCCGCGCAGGCGGCACACGCCCGTCTCATGACTGGAAAACGAAAATGCATGTAGGGCTGCAGGACGTTCCACAACCGTCTCAACGCCTGGATTTGCTTCGTAGGCACCCGACGGGTAAATGCTGCCAGGGGGTGCGTTGCACAGGAGTCGGGCAACTGGCGAATCAACCGGGCGTGCCAACGTGGGAGAAAGCCCTGGGAGGATCTCACCCAGTCTGTAGTAGCTGAAGTCCGGTCCACCATTGGCTGAGCGACCGAGGCAAGACGGAGCGAGGGAGACACATGGGACACAACGGCGGCCCGCCATCCTTACTGTTCGTCCCGCCCTCTACGGGCACATCGTTGACAGTGTGGGCCCCTGTCGCGCACGCGCCAATAATCCACACGGCCGACCATTTTAGAATCTCTATGCCTCGGACTCGTCCATGCTATTCTGAGCCACAACACCCCGACAAACGAGACCCAAGCACAGGAATAGTGTGGTCTCGCCACCTGCTCCTCGTACGAGTCAAGCCACCTGCAGTCTTGACCTTCACGAGCAGCCTCGCTGTCGACCTGCAAACGCTGGGCGTGGCAAGGATCAGGACCTTGTCTGTGCCCCACCTCCGCATGCGGTCCGCATTGGGCCTCGAGGTGGTGAGTGAAAATGCCGGGTCAACAGGGCTGGCGCCCAAAGCGCAGCAGCTCCCAACCCTGCGCTCGGTTCCAACATCTGTCTGCAATATGGATGAGGATGGAGTCCTGTCTCGGGGGAGCCAAGCGCCCACGGCGAGGCCATGGTGAGGGAATGCACTGACGACTGCCCTTGCAGTCAGTCAAGGAGGGGGAGGGGTTGCGGGGGTCGGCCGTCTCAAATCCACGCAAAGCCTCACTCTCTTGAGGGATGGATGCATGCGGCCACATCTGCGGACAGCAAGCAGCGCTTGTCAAAATTAGCCCGCGAGCTCCATCAAGCAAAGTGTGCGCCCGCTTGCTGGAGGAGTGCTGCTTGGGGCGTTTGGCCCAGTCGTGCGGCCAAGCCGACAGACAAGGAGCCAGGGAAGACGAAGGGAGGGAAGAGAGAGACATGCGTATGGTGTGGACTTGACGGACGGCTGCCGTTCCAGGCTAACCCAAAACAATTGGCTGGCAAGGCCCCACCCAGGGCAGGCTCCAGTCCAGTCCCAGTCTCGTCCCCAGCCGCTGCTTGGAGGGGATGTTTGCTTGACCCTGGTCGGCCGCTGGTGTGCTGGTGCGCTCCTCTTCTGCGCGCTGGGCTGAGTGGGCGGACCCCGCCCTCGACGGTCCCACGCCCGCCTGGCTCTGGTCTCCATGCTCATTTGAGAGGGGAGGCGGGCGGCTACGATTGCCTGCTCGTACACTCGAGACGTTGAATTGCGATCCTCCCTCAACACCTCCCGCCTGCCACCTGCGACGTTTGGTCCAAACTTTGGAGCGCGGCTCGGAGCATCCCGCCTGCGTGCCTGTATCTGGCACCTCGCTATTTTCTGACGAGAGAGATCTGCCAGCGAAGCAGCTGCAACAGCCGGGATCCCAGGCGCGCCATCGTCGCAGCACAGCCTTTCTGCACTGCCACCCGGAAGGCTGATTGCAAGACTGCCCTGTCTTGGTTCTAAAGACAGCAACACCACACAACCCGCAGCACCGGCGCACCAAACAGGCCCAGCCCTATCGAACGACCCGGCACCGCCAGATGGACCAACAGCATCCCCAGGCCCGCGGGCGCTCGCCCTCGGCCACGTCTTCCGGTGGGGGTATAAGGCACGCCCCCTCGCCGTCGCCTGCCCGCTTCCCCAATCCGATCGATGCCGGAGCCTCATCCATCGGTCTCGGAGTCGGCCTTGTCGACCCGGCAGTCCAGCAGTTCCCCGTGACGACCCAGCCCGACTTCTCGGCTTACGACGCCAACGCAGCCAGCTTCTTGGGCAACCAGCAGCAGCCCGCACCCCAGCCCTTCTCCCAGCCTGGCCTGACCGACCCCGCCACCATCACCACCTTCGACCTGACCCAGGCCTTCGCCGACCAGGTCAAGGCTGAACCCTCCGCCTTCGGCGCCCCGCCCCGGGGAGCCTACCCGCCCCAGACGCAGCAGCAACAGCAGCCGAACCTCATCGCCGCCACCTTTGGCGAACCTGACTTCACCATCTTCCCGCCGACCGCGGGCGAGCCCCAGTTCACCGCCCCGCTGTTTGGTACCGACACCCAGCCGCAGCTCTCGGCCACCGAGCCCAACATGATGGCTCAGGCGAACCATAGCCCCACTCCTCCGCACCTCCTCAACCCCGACATGCGCCAGCCCGGCTCCGCCAACCACTCTCCGCGCTTCAGCCAGCACCAGTTCTCCTCGCCGCCAGGGAGGCACTCGCGGAACGTGTCCCTGGGCCCGGAGGCGGCACTCTTGCCGGGCCAAGTCGACTGGACGCACGCGGGGCCCCAGTTCCAGGGCCATAGACGCTCTGCCTCGGAGTTCTCCGACGTCTCCTCGGCTGCGGCTTCTCCAAACCTTGTCAGCTCCGACACCTTCGACCACCTCGATCAAAGCCACTCGCCGATGCAGCGACCGCAGGATGCCGCGCTGTTCCACGAGCTACATGGAATAGGGAGCTTCAGCATATCCGACACGGGGACGCACAGCCCTGGTCCGGCAACCAGGAGCCCGTCTCACAGCCCGGCCATGTCGCCTCACATCCCCCCCCAACAACTTCCCGACATGGGCCAGCAGGGCCCCTTCCTACTGCAGACCCCGAACAACGGGTTCAACGCGTCGCCGTACCTGCAGGCTCCCCAAGAGGCCTTTCCTACATTGCCCCAAGAGGTCCCGGACATGCAGGGCATGCCGGCCCCGCCATCCATCAACATCGACTTCGCGCCGACTGCGGTTCGAACCGGCTTTGATCAGCCAAAGAGCCTCGACATAGACTCGTTGACCCCTCCAGAAAGAGGTATGTCGGATTGTGCTTTAGTCTGTCCCAAACGTGCCAGAAGACTGACATATTTTTGCTTTCCTCCAGGCCGACCTAGGGTCCAGCGGCCGCGCGCTGTCACTGATCCTTACAACAACAGCGGTGGGCTTCTCAGCGTCCACCGCAGTGCCTCGGCCTCGGGGGGTCTGTCTCCCGACGCCGCCGCCGCCGCCGGTGCCAGGGCCGAGTCCTCCCGCTCTCTGTCCCCTCTTGACCGCCCAAGTGCCACCGCGTCCGCGAGTCGGAGACGGCAGTCCACCTCCGCGGTCCCCAACAACGTCATGGCGCTCCGCCTTGCAGATCCCGAGTACAACGGCGGTGCCCAAGGGGAGGGCCCCGGAGGCGGGTCAAAACGCGTCCAGAAACACCCCGCGACGTTCCAGTGCACCCTGTGCCCGAAACGCTTCACGCGCGCCTACAACCTGCGCTCCCATCTTCGGACGCACACCGACGAGAGACCGTTCGTGTGTACCGTGTGCGGCAAGGCGTTTGCGCGACAACATGACCGCAAGCGACACGAGGGCCTTCATTCCGGCGAGAAGAAGTTCGTCTGCAAGGGAGACCTCAAGCGAAGCGGTCAGTGGGGTTGTGGCCGCCGGTTTGCCCGCGCCGACGCGCTCGGACGGCACTTCCGCTCCGAGGCCGGCCGCATCTGCATCAAGCCGCTCCTCGACGAGGAGATAGCCGACCGGATCAGGCAGTGGGACGAGGAACGAATGGCCCAAGGCATGGCCATGCAGCAGTCGAGCATGATGATGCCGCCCGGCATCGACCCCAACACGGGCGGCTACCCGATGGATGCCAGCGGGAACTATGCGCTCCCGCAGGCGCTGCTGGTGCAGTACCCGGCCCTGGCGCAAATGAACTGGGGCCCGGGCGACATGGGCGGCGGCAGCGGCATTGAAGACGACCTCAGCGGCAGAAGCAGTTTTGATGCTAGCGACTACGACGACGGCGACGACGGCGGCTACGTCAGCGGGCCCGGCACCGGGTTCGGCCCTGGCGGGATGCAAGAGAATTTCGGCGACATGGGCTACGCCAGCGACTATGGCGGGCGGTGATCTCTCGGCCAATCTGGGTCTCCTTGATTTACTCTTAACTTTCTTGTTTTTCTTTGCGATTGATAAATGACAGCTGCCGGGTTTCTCTGGGAACACCTTTTTTGTCAACGGACGGACTTACCCCCTACCCACTTTGGCTATCGGATGGATGGGTCGGCTTATACCTCGTTTTGCAGTTGTGCTTGGCTTTGGGAAATCCCCCGTTGGTAGCAGGCCGTGTGGGAGGGGATGCGGTGATGACTCTCATGATTCAGTTGCATTTTTGTTCCTCTTCTCAATACCGGTAGATGAATGGTCACTGTGTTTGGGTCAGGAAGGGAGGGAGAACAGAGGGCGGTCGGCCCCTGCCACGGTTGATTGGGTCCCGGTGTTGTAGACTGGATCGCGATGCTTATAGATACAAGCCGGATTCGGCATTTTCCTCCGTTTGACATGTGTTGGTTGACGCGTTCCTTTTGGCCTCGTTCAGTTTGTCCCAATATTGGTAGGGAATGCCTGCTTAGTGAGCTCGGTGGCTGTGTTCAGACCACCTCAATGCGAAACTGCATCCTGGCTAGAAAACTGACCTCGGCACAACTGCCAGTCGGGTCGTCCAACGGTCCGCTGGAACACCGCGGCATTATGTTGAGTCCCACATCTTTGCATTTGTAAGTCTCAAAGTCTCCGAGAAACTGGCAGGCAACAGACCACCGAGTTGGTCGCCAGTGGCATTACCGTGGCCGCAGGGTATCAGAGGATCACCAACAACCCCCTGCTCCATACCGGAGAGTTACACCAGTTAGAGACAGCTCCTGTCTCTGAACACCCAGGCAACAAGGGAGGCCGGAACAAGCAGAAAGCGGGTCGGCTTAACTCCGACCCCACGCAAGCTTCTGCGGGTTATGATGTCCCCGGGAGACTTACTAATCCTTCACCAGCGGGCGAGCCACGGTGGTCAACCCGAGCAACTCAGGCCAAGCCTCGGGACGGCGATGTTGCATCATGGGCCGAAAGATGTGAGTAGGGTCGCCTTGACACTGATCCCACCCCAGTAACTAGCCCCGTTCAAAGAACGTGCCAGCTACTTCCATCTAGAACCATCGTAGAGTCTCATGCTAGCCGCGCCCAAGGTTCCCCACATCTCTGAAATAACTTGCGTGTTTGAGGGTTGAGACGACGATCTGTATTTCTAATCACCCAGAAAGTATATCTTGACGGCTTTGGGCTCTCATCCACCTGCAAACCGAAGCTATCAACACAACAGCTCCTCACCCATCAGCAACCCACCAGCACTAGCCCAGAAGACGCCCAGAAGCTCCCTAACTACCAACCAAAGACAACACCAAACCGTCACCATGGCCCCCCCTTCCGAGATCAAAGGCGTGGTCATCACCAAGTCGGGCACCGCGGAGGTCAAGACGGTGCCCCTGCCCGAACTCCCAGATGACTACATCCTCGTCCGCACCACGGCTGTCGCGCTGAACCCGACGGACTGGAAGCACATCGACATGGGCGAGAGCATCCTGGCCCTGGGATCGCGCGTGGGCTGCGACTACGCCGGCGTCGTTGAGGCGGTCGGCCCCAAGGTGACCAAACCGTTCGCCAAGGGCGACCGCATCTGCGGCATGGTCCACGGGTCCAACAAGCTGCGGCCCGACAGCGGCGCGTTTGGCGAGTACATCATCGTCAAGGGCAACCTGCAAATAAAGACCCCTGACAACCTGACCGACGAGGAGGCTGCGACGCTGGGCGTGGGTGTCAGCACTGTGGTACGTGCCCGGACTTCGTGGAACCCCTCCCGGCCTCCCTCCCTCCACTTTCGTGGAAAAACAACCCACCCAAACTGAGCACAAACTGACCCATTGTCTCTCCCTTTCCCTCAAAACAGGGCCAAGGCCTCTACCAAGCCCTCCATCTGCCTCTCCCCGGCACCCCCGAGGCTGCCGCCGCTGCTGCGTCCTCCCCGCCCCCCGAGGTCCTCATCTACGGCGGCAGCACCGCGACGGGCATCCTCGGCATCCAGTTCGCCAAGCTGTCTGGCTACCGCGTCGCGACGACGTGCTCGCCCTCCAACTTTGACTACGCCAAGTCGCTCGGCGCCGATGGCGTGTTCGACTACCGCTCGGCGAGCGTGGTCGACGACATCCGCGCGTGGAGCCGCGACCCCGACGCGCTGGTGCTGGCGTGGGACTGCGTCAGCACCGCCGACTCGGCCAGGATCTGCGCAGGCGCGCTGAGCAGGACGCGCGAGGGGCACCACCGGTCGCTGCTGAGGATCGACGACGGGGTCGTCAAGGCGGTCAACAGCAAGGTGGACAGCGAGCCCCGGGTGGCGTACACCATGATGGGCGAGCCGTTTGAGAAGTGGGCCAAGGTGCCGGCCATCCCGGCGGATTTCGAGTACGGCAAGATGTTTTGGGGCGTGGCGGCCGAGGTGTTGGCGCAGGGCAAGGTCAAGCCGGCGAGGGCCGATGTGAACCGCGGCGGGAAGGGCCTGGAGGGCGTGCTGGTGGGGTTGAAGGAGCTGAAGGAAGGCAAGGTGAGCGGGGTGAAGCTGGTGTATGAGATCTAGAGTATCGGCGCCATAGAGGGGTGACGAAAGCGAGCGAAATGTAGACAGGGTGTTACTGATATTCTCGTCCAAAATGGCAATACAGCCGGCAGTCGATGGGTATCTCGGAAGTAAATGCAAGTGCGAGAAAGACGAAGTTGAGAATAGGGCAGGGCTCTGGAGCCCAGATACCCTCATGTCCCACGCGAGCTTCTGTTATTGGCCTGCTGGTCTGCTCGGTGCGAGGCTGCCCTGGCCCTGTTCCGGGTTCATGAGGGCGTGGATAACCTGCTCGAGAAGTGCTTGGTGCGCACTTGAGAGGCGAGTCCTGACAAACGGCTTCACGAGGGCGCTGCACTCGATGTTGGAGATATCGACCAGCTCGAACTCGCCATCCTCGGGCCCAACTTGCAGTTCGGGGCCGTCTTTGATCTCGCCTCGGCGCCTAACTTCATATCTGCTCCTCACAGTCACACCTCCCTGCGCATGAGCGCAACACCGGACGCCGTGCTCGATGCTTTGGAAAATGCACGGGATGGCGACTTGTTTCATGGCCCAAGAGCCGAGGCCGGGAATGATGGGTACGCGGTCGTAGACGACGAAGGCCTGCAGTTTATGGCCGTCCTCGCTGAAGAAGGGATCGTTGACAACCTCGCTGAGTTCCACAGGCCGCCGCTCATACCGGTCGAGGTACGGGTTTGGCGCGATGAGGGCTTCGTACGTCTGCAGGGCGGCGACGACGGTGGCCGGGGGCAGGGAGGCTGGGATCGGCACCCGAGTGATGACGATGAAGGGCTCTGAGGGAGACATTGCTTGGTTGGTTCGGTGGCACACTCAAGGGGGAAGTTGACAGGATGAGATTCTCTCCTGCCGGTCGGGGAACACAATGATCAGCGGCGGCTTTGTCCGCGAGGATTTGTCGTGTCGAGGGCTTGACGCTCTGCAGGTTACCGAGCTGGACGTTGCCAGAGGCCAATTTGTATAGTTGATGATAAACGGCAGTGCTGAGCGGATTCAGCGTCGTGAGCACAGATTGGAATGTGCGAGTTGCTGAGATTGATGGCAGGCGTGCTGGTTGAGAGAGAGTGTGGCTGGTGTTGAGTGAAATGCGAAGCGAGTCCTGAGACTCTGCTCTCGAGTCCTTTGTCAGCAAACCCTGAGACAGGGCGCCCACTAGTTAGGTGTACGGGTCCCGTACGATCAGTTAACGCAATAATTTGATAAGCGCCAATATTATGCACCTAACGCGGCACCCCCGGAAGACCGCATCACCAGCAACACTGCCACTGACGCGGAGCCATCGCTCCTCAAAGAAAAACACAAACCCAAAACCACCTACAGATCATATTTCTGCTGGGCTGTTCGGACAGGGACACGTCTGTCACGGGTGGGTGCGATGACCACTGCGTAACACCCAAAAGATGGGAACGTT